>JAGDQP010020020.1:22912-33961 GCA_022664845.1 Lepisma saccharinum | reverse complement strand
ATTTTTAAACGGCCGCCATTTTATTTTCTGTTTACGCCTTCATTCATATTTCATTAAACGAATCAGATACTTTCACTAATTATTAGTTACTTCTATCTATAAGAGATGTGACAACGCTATACACGAATGAGACGCTTTCGCCTTTTTTCAGAAATGACTCCACCTCCCCCAAGTTCAGGTGATCTAACAAGTAGTGACACCATAGGGCCCCTTTCATAACGAAAAAGGTTTCTCTTCAAATGCTTTAATCATGTGCATTTCATTATTATTAGATTGAAAAGGTGAAACAAGTTTCTTTTTCCTGTTAACGGATATAATAAAGAAGCCAAAATATATTTTTACAGCCTTCAAAATAATATCTTACATCCGATAAATGTTTAAATAAAGGTAAGGGTTCTCTTGAAAATTATTTACTAAATCAAAATGGCGGTGTTCAAAATATCTGAAGGTTAAAAATTAAAATACTGCAGGCAAATGCAGGGCTTTAATATATGCTGATAGCTTTTCGTCTCAGTCTAAGCGTTAGATAACTAAAGGTCATAAATAAATAAAGATACAAAAAGCAAATGTTTGAATAACGCATCTTAAATTTGGCTAACACCTTCAATATAGGGTGATATCTTACCGTTTCTGAGCTACACCTAAAGGCCATTAATAAACAAACGGCAGGCGATTACAGGGCTTCAATATGGGCCGACATCTTTCCGTTCATAAGCTAGGCAATAGGTCATAAATATGATATACGGCGCGCGAATGCCGGGATTCTTTAACAGGTCGATATCTTTCCATTCCCGGGCTAAATCTTAGATATCTATAGGCTAGAAACGAAATTCATTATGAATGTATTATTTTCAAAATATTTTTCGCATGCTAACATATAATTTATATTTAACGTAAATAAATTATATGATGCCACTAAGCGGTGTGGTGATTCCTGAAAGTTCAAAGACAAATATTAATTATAACAATTCTAATTTATCGTACCTTTTAAATGCTACGGAAGTTCAGCTTTCGTCCTTCCTTTCCTCAAGGGCTTCACTATACAGACAAAAGGCAATAACAGTGAAATGGTATTAGTGAATTAAAGTGTCTGGTTTTCATTCATAGAAGTCAACGGGATAATCATTTAAAATTTTTAAATTTTCAACTTTCATCGAAATTTCTAGGCTCACGTATACAGAATGGACATTTTCTTTTAAAATATCGAAAATCAAGTCCAAACAACAGCTGCACGCAACAAGACATTTTTCACGTATGAAGCAGTTAATCTGTTTTAATATCCGTTAACTTCACTCATTCCCGAAAATTTACGTTAGCTCCGTCAAGTATACAATTTCCTTTAAAATGTCCAAATTAAGTCCGAACAACGGTTACACGGACCGAGAGAATTCTCACGTAGCAGCTCATCTGTCTTTTGGTATCCGTTAACTTCAATCATTCTCAACATACATATTTACGTAAGGTCACTCACGTATTCCATCCCAACAACTTTTACACACGACGAGACATTTCTCAGGCATGTAGCGATTCAGCTGTCTTTTGGTATCAACTGCACACTTAAAGTGGGATATCAGTTAACTCCAATCATTCGCCACCAGGATAACTATTTACGTTAAGTTAGTCACGTATACCAGAATCAATTGTATTTTCAGTTGATTCACTAAATAACGTTAGATGCGTAATATAATAATTCGAACAGGCCTCTGATGCCAACAGTACACGCTGTCAGTTCAGTGATACACAACATAGAAGAAGCACGGATCTATGATCTTTAGGTATGAACTTTTATGAACAAAGTTTACAATTTCCCTCTCTCACAATACAGTGATACAACTAGTAATCTATAGAGGGCCTACTTCGAAATTAATAGTCTATTATTTTCTTTTACGGCAAGCTTACCAAAATAAGTTAATATTTTTAATTTCATACCAGTGACGGACTTAGGAATGAGTGCCGGGCGTCCCTTCGTCATACTAAAATGCTTACATCTAAAAATTCTGTTTTAGAAAAGTTTAATATACAAATATAAGTTATTATTTCCATTTCAAACCAGGAAAGGACCTAAGAAAGAGTCTCAGGAGGGCACCTTCGTGATAATGAATGGTTACATCTATAAACTATATTCTACAAACGTTTAGAATATAAGAATAAGTTCATATTTCAAAAACCAGGGACGGAGCTAGAAAAGGGCCTCAAGGTGACAATTTCGTGATAATAAATGGCTACATCTATAAACTATGTTTTACATACGTTTAGCATATAAGAATGAGTTTCTATTTCAATTTTAGACCAAGGGGGTATCTAGAATAGGGTCTCAGGGGGCCCCTTTGTCATAATAAAACTGGTTACGTCCTAATTGTCTTCATTTGAACTAATTTAATCGTACTTTTTAATAAACACGTAAGCATATGTCTGGCAACTTTATATTATATTTTCACAAACGATTACGTTTACAAGATCTTCAAAAATGATGATTTTCCTAAATAAGTAATGTGCTGATGACAAAATTAACTTAAATTTAGAACAATCTTGAAATTATTGATTCCACAGGAGGATCAAAAATATGATACATTAACTGACGTAAACGAGTTTACTAGAATCATCTCAAAAATGACAGATCAAAGAATACCATGTTAGCTGACGTAATCATTGAACGTTCAAGCATAATATGCCGAAAATCTTTAATTGATTTATTTTCTGTTATCTACTATGTTCCCTAAGGAGGCGCTTTAAAACGCAGGGGTGCAGTATGAAGGGCACTTCAATTGTTTTTTATTATTTCTAAGTTATCTGCCACGTTCTTCCCTATGGGGCGCAGCGCCAAACTAGGGAGGAACGTGTCATCAAAATGGCGGTGTCTTAGATTAATTGTGCAAGATATATTCTAGAACCTTCCAGAAAATGACTGTTTATTTTAATTTCACGGAAATGTGACCGATTCACCTCAAAATGTAGGTGCCAAAAGATCTAAGATGAGCTGACCTACAAACACAGTGCCGTTTAACAAAAACCGGGTAATCAAAGAACATGGCTTTAAATTTAGGCTGACGGACTGACATGTAGACCAAAGTACCGTTATGATCTAAAAATAGAAATTGTAAGATCTTCTTCTTCTACTGGGCAGGCCATCACTCTTAAACATTCAGTTGAAATTTCCAGTAATAATACCCAAATTTTTATTGCTTTTTCTCCGTAACCGTATTTTACAGTGAAAATACATGAATCTAGGAGTAGCCTCTATATAAATTTGTTATATTTATGGTTGGTTACCTGAACTTCTACGGTCAAACTTGGCGTCTCCGATTGCCAGTAATTTCACCGTAAATATCCAGTTTAAGAGTGTAGCTTGGATAGGAGAAGAACGAAGAATATTTTCGATCTTGCTTGGAAAGCCGGAGGGAAGGAAGCAGTTGGAAAGACCGAGACGACATTGGGAGGCCAATATTAGAAGGGATCTTCGAGAAGTAGGTGTTTGTAATGGAAACTGGCTTGATCCTGCCCAGGATAGATCCCAATGGTGAACGTTTGTTACCACGGCGATGAACTTGCGAGTTCTGTAAGACATAGAGTAAGTAAGTAAACATATTTGTAAACTTTGGGATTGGTTCGCATGAATGCACACATGATGATTTTATAGGGTTATCTCCGAGAAAAACAACTTTGGCTTTGCATCCGAGTACACATTTCCAATAAGATATATCACCATGTTTGTTAATTCGATATAAATAATCTTTGTATTCTAGCAGTTAAAGTGCAGGTTTGGTGTCAACGAAGTTCGCCATGTATTTAACACTTTTCACAAAAGCTCTAAAATGTATTTTAATGTATATCTATGTATTCAAGAACAAGTATTGCCTTATATCTGACAAGTAACACTATCTCAAGTGGACACTCAAATCTAGAAGAGAAGGACCTATGAGCAATTATACGAATATGTCATACCCGATGGTAAAAATTGAAACATATCGTGGATTTATTTGAATTAGCGCAATCGATTCTTAGAAGGTATACAATTCATGTTTACAAAAAAAATGAAAAAAGACATTAGTACAATGACGTAATTAACTTCTGGTTTAGGGTTATTTAAAATTTCACAAAAATAGCTACAATTTTACTTCATTTTAACAGTTAATTATTCAGGTAAAATTTAGGAATTTAAAATTTAAAAAATGGTAAATTAAACTTTCTTCTTTTTTATATTGACATAAACTATTTGTTTGTTCGTTACTAATCGTCCTCACGCCCTGTTAAGTATTATCAAAATCGACTACATAATTATGTCAGTGCGTGACGCTCCGCATATAAAAAGTATTATGCACTGCAGAATACTTGATGAAAAGTAAATTGCTTTTGTATGATATTTTAGAGTCAAATGCTGAACAAAATGTATTTGGAACTATTTTTCTAATCACAATAGATTTTGTGTAAAACCTTAACGAGCAATACCACTCGTCACAAACTGACATTCAGAATCACACTTTTCGACTGTAATTGCGGTATACAGTAGAACCTCGTTTATCCGAAATAAAGGGGTGGAGGTCATTTCGGATAACCAAAATTTTGGCTTAAAAAATGTGTATTTTTTTTAAGTTTAAAGTGAAAAAATTAAAGGCAATGATAAAAATTACACTTTTAGATTACGTATATAACAGACTTTTAATAAAGCTTTAAATGCTTCCAAAGTTGGAAACTTCTTATACAACTAAGTTTACTGTTTTTTTAAAATCTTCTATATTTTTCCATTAGCATTTAAAATTTTATCATTTTCGTTTTTTTTTTTTTTTTTTTTGCCGTTTCGGTTAAACGCTATTTCGATTAAAAGTATTTCGGTTAACAGAGATTTTACTGTACCTACGAGAGGTTCAAAAAATGGAAATTGGACGTATGATATGCTACCAGAAGTACTGAGGATCACGTTCTTGATTAAATAACACGCATATATTAAAAATACTATTTATTGTATAATATTAAAGTTGTCGTCACGCACTGATATTTTCACAACCAGCACCTACACTTTGATATACATTTCCCAAACTCTCTGAAAGCATGGGCTCAGCAAAACTCTCTAATGTACTACTTAGTATGGAAATGTTTGACGTTTTATTTTCATTAAAATAAGATCAATTTGTACGTAGTAACAGCATATAGGAAGATAAAAAGAACTTGACGTACTGAGATGATCATGCAATCGAGCTTAAATTATAATACTTGCCAGGCCGTAAATAAGACTAAACAGAAATAGGTCATTCATTTATGCCAATATATAAAAGAAAAAACCTTATAATATATATTTTTTTAATTTTACATTCCAACATTTTAACACTTTTTATTAACTCTCTTTCTTGTTTGTCTGTTCGGTACAAAATATAAAAAAATAACAGAAAATCAACTCGCTTTCTTGTCTGTCCGGTACAAATTTTGCAATCGATTTTAAACTCACTTCCCATGATCCGATTTCTTTGAAATTTTGTAAATTTGCTTACTTCCGATGACAATAGAATATTCAATCATTAGATTTATGACTGATTAATCCAATTAACTGTAATTAATTAATTAAATAAGTAACTCGCTTTCTTATCTGTATGTTCGGTACAAAATTTGCAATCGATTTTAAACTAACTTCCCAATGAGCTAGAGACTTGAAAGCTTAAACATGGCTCAGAACTGGATGACAATGCAATATTAACTTATGACATTTTGAGAAATCTTGGATCCAAAATTGCCGCCAAACATATTGTTGTATAGAATACACAACCTAAATGGCTAGAGCAATAGAAACGAAATTTGGTATAAGGGTACACTATCACTAATAGGTTCCCCAAATATTACCGAACGTTGCCAAACACGCCATATTGGATACAAAATGGCGGAGACAAAAAATGCATTTTTCACACCGTTTGAGTTACAGAAATGAAATTTGGTATAATGGCACATGATCACGATCCTAAATGGCCACCAAACCCATTGTTGTATAGAATAACAACTTAAACCGCTGGAGCTAGCGAAGTGAAATTTGGTAGGAAGGTACATTACCACTAGTAGGTTACAAAAATATTCCCGAATTTCTCCATGGACACCATCTTGGCTCCGACATGACGGACACAAAAATTCATTTTCCACTCCGTTTGAGCTAGAGATACAAAATTTGGCGTAAAGGTGTATCATAACAAGTAGTTTAGGAAAATATTACAACATTTTGAAAAAGTGGCCATCTTGGATTCAAAATGGCCGCCCAAATATCGTTTTTCACACCATTTGACCTAGAGAAATGAAATTTTAAATGTAGGTGTACACTCAATCAATCCAAATCTGATCGCACTCTTTAGCAGCTCTTAAAATGTTTAAGTCCAGAAATTTATCTATGTGGCAACATCGCAACAACATGAGTGACCACTACACGGGTTAGTGCAGTTTTAGAGTACTAATCTTTGTGAAGAAAATTATGTTTGTATATCTAGTCGTGATGTAATGAAAAATATGCGAATAAAATTAATTAGAACTATCCTTTTGTTATTATTGGCCATAAAATAAATTATAATACAGCGATGTTGCTACGTCCGTAATCATTAGCGATGAAGTTTCGCTTATTCGCACTTGCGACGTTAAATACTGCTTTTGAAACTTTTAACGAATTATACAACATGGTTTTCATATGTATACAATCTAACAAAATAGTAGTCAATAGAAGATTAGCTCATACATGCACGAAACACTGTAGCTGAAACAAAAATCAGTTTTATATAACTTTTACTTTGCTTTGATTTCATTAAGATTAACTCTTACTGAAGCCTTCTAGCTGATGTCTTGAAGGTTGTCTAACTGATGTCTTCGTAGCCGTACGCGCTGCGTCGCGTTACTTCTTTTTTTACCTTTTCCTCCATAAAGCTGGCGACGCGAGTTCGAATCCCGAAGCTTGCTCTTCTTTTCTCACAAAGCTCCGTCATCTATGTTCGTATTGCATGGACATATTAATTTGATTCCTGTCACATGCAAAAAAATCTGGCAACGATTACCATTTCTTTAATAAGAGTTAACCATTTCAAGGTTTAGTCTAGTAATTATATCAATATTCAATAGTTCAAATAGTCATATCAAAATGTATAGAAAGTAGCATATTAATCAAGGACATATTCGCTCACGTCAAACTTGAAGTCAGTGACTCTCTATCTGCTTTACTGCAATTTAATCCCTTGCATGAATTCTTAAAATGCAAAAGGTTAACCAAAGGAAAAGGGTCTGCCAATTTTAAACACCAGATTACAAACGGTTGGATAAATCAAGATCACTGAACTCTCAGTTTCTCTGTATCTGTTTTCGTTTAGGTGCTAGGCTCCATTACAGATGGAGGAATCAAAATTAAGATGTCCAATTTCTTAAGGTAGCTAACAGACAGAACATACCAGGTGGACAGGAGAAATTAACGGAGCTTTCTTGTTCTCGCTCGATCAAAATTCACATTGTTCTCACCTAAAGAATATCACTGGTTTCTTAATTTATTGTAAATTATACTATTTTAGAATTGCATTTCTTTAAGTAAACTTTTTATCAGGTCGCATTGAATAGGTGAAAAAAGCAATTTCTGAGTAGCAGAATAACGGTTCCAAAATACGAGCTATATTAGCTGCATCCCTCCTACCTTCTAAATTGGAGATTTATAAATGAAGTTGGCCTATATTATTTCCACCAAATGCCTTCTAATCAAATGAATAAAATGTTTTACGATTTTGAAAAAAAATTATATTGGCGTAGGTCACGGATTCTCAATGTGGAGGTCGCGACTCCCAGAGGGGTCGTGGGTTGTGTGTAAGAGGGTCACAAGAGGAAGTGGAAAAATAAATTTAACTAGGGTTTGTAGGTTAAAACTTATAAATTTCGAAGACGATATTTTATTTTGCTTATTGTTTTTTATAATTAGGGCCTACTAAAGTAAGGTAATTAGTTGAATAGTTTTTGAAGAATGTAATGAGGATTTTTATTATCAAAAACAGCAGATCAGTTGTCATGTTTTTATAGGTCGAAGGATGAAAAAGATTGAGAAATGGGTGGAAAGCGAACCTATGATTCTCAGTGTAGAAATTCCACCTAGCAAATAACCAGGCCAGCAATCTGTTGTTATCCAACGATCCAACGCATCAGCTTATCCTTATTGCTTGTATGCTTACACACTCATTTAACTTATTTGTGTTTCCCCTTTTTCTGAATATGATTATATACCATTCTATTACTACTGATTTAAACATTACGTAGTTGAAATTAAGAGAAAAAATTGACATCTCTTTACATAGTAGTTCTGTAAACGTTTCATGTAACTGCCAACGGAGGTTGAAAATGAGCAATAAAAATGTTGTTCGTGTGTGGTGCGGATATATGTATAGGCGCGGATCCAGGATATGATCAAGAGGGGGTTGTGTCACATAGTTGTGTCACTTTATCCAGTGTAAAGTAGAATTTAAGGCCATTTTATCCAGTGTATACCTGGAAATCAATGGCGCTATAGACCCCCTTGGATGCGCGGCTGTATATATATATATATATATATATATATATATATATAGTGTAGTGGATAATGTTTTCGCCTCCTAATATTATAACCACAGCACGGGATTTTCGAAACAGCGAATATTTCATTATACGTCCTACATTCAATGTCCAAGAAGATGATATAGTCACGGGAAAATGTATTACGGGAATAAGCATCTAGATTTTTTAAATTTAGCTCATAGATAGGTACCCATAGCTTGACCCTGTCACTTCCAGTCGCTTGGACATATCAAGGCTTAGTCATAGCTGAGTGCCTAAAATATATGAGGTTAAAAAGAAAACACTAAATGTTATGTTCCCGAAATACAATTTTAGGTGACTTTACGCCGAAGGACATTGTATCTTTGATATGCGAGGGACTTTAGACCCCACAGCACATGTTTGGCCATTAAATAAAAGTTAAATAACTTAATAAATACTCCCAGAGAGTATGCAATAAATATAGGCTCTACACAGTAAAAAGGGAGGTATATTCCCACTATATGCCAGCATTAGTCATACCTGGAAAATTTCAGTACAAGAAGTATACATTTTATATGTCAATGTCCGCCTTGGGAAGATTTCAAAAATATTGTTATTAATATATTAATAATTATAGAATTATTAACATTCCAATTACATTTTAAGTTTTTGCTACTACTATACTTTTTATCCTTTTCGCGAAAAAATACAAGATTGTGCAGTGTAACGTGCACCTTTCTCTAATGTTCAAGATTATTTTTATTTTGTGGTAATATTTATTAGAAATATTACCTGTATTTGTTTCATGATAACAAGCATTCTAATCCTGGGAAAAGTCCCGGTATATTTCTAATTACCAGGAATACTCCCGGAATATTAGGAGCTAAAATTCAATAATCCAGGAATATCGTAATGACCAGCGTGTATTACGAACACGTGGACATTGTATAAACAATAACACACATGTTTATAGAACAAACATGTGGTTATGTAAGTAAACAAGTCATACACAGATATTGGAGCAGACGACGGTTAACTCCGCAAACTAACACCAAATGGAGCGAATAACGGAAGACAGAGGAAGCTGGAGTCAAATAGGAGAAACAAGAGGAGCCACCCCTACAATCACCTTTAAAAAGGACCTGCACACAGCAAGAGCCATCACTCATTCCCACGTGGTCAGCTTCTCTCCTTCATCAGTTCCCAGTCTGCTAAGGATCTGGAACATCCTTGGAACGCAGTTCGCTAAGGAACTGATACTATCCTGCACAGGTAGTTCGCTAAGAAACTGGTGTGAACTCTCGCTTATAAAAAACCTAACTTATCCTGTACACAGTTCGCCAAGGAACTGGTACAACCACCTGACACGTAATTTGCTAAGGAATTGGTGTCATCCTCACATGTAGTTCGGTAAGGAACTATTGTGTACTCTTACCTTAACATTTCTCCTGTACGCAGTTCGCCAAGCTTCCCGACCCTTTATTTTATTTACCGATAGCAAGGCGCTTGTTAATCTACAGAACCAATCCGACAAATCCGGCAAGTTTGACACAGCAAGAGCCATCACTCATTCCTCGGGTGGTCAGCTTCTCTCCTTCATAAGTTCGCAGTTTGCTATGGAACTGGAACATCCTTGGAACGCAGTTCGCTAAGGAACTGGTACTATTCTGCACAGGCAATTCGCTAAGGAACTGGTGTGGACTCTCACTTATAAAAACCTAACTTATCCTGTACACAGTTCGCCAAGGAACTGGTATAGTTAGCTTTGACGTGGTTTTCCAATGAACTGGTGTCTTCCTATTTTCCACAGTCCCTATCTGATCACTTTATAGAATAAGATAACTTTGTAATCGTCCATACTTAAATACCTGTAAACAGTATTCTTCGGGACGATAATTTTACTAACTTTGTTTTTGTATATAAATAAAGGGTTGAGACCTGAAACAACTCCCGTGTATCTTTGACTCTACCAGTTCAAATCTAAAGGAACATTACGATATTCTTATTACGAGGGACTCATTTTAAACACATGCAGAGAATGAGAAACAAAGGGGTTTAAAAACACTTAAATATTCGTATCATTGAACTTTTAACTTTTGCTCTGGAAAAAGATCTTTCAAGAGAAAAACAAAGCCCAGTTTTCAAATGTTGAAAATAATTACTTCTGCAACTTTATAGCTTCTTCCGAATATTTTCTTCCAATTTCTGAAGGTAAAATAGAGAACTATTCTTAAAACGCAACTATGAATACAGTGCAGAATATTTTTTATGAATACAGTTGTGCCAGTTGCAACGCAGCTGTGCTGCTTCAAAGCCTCTGTTTATAGTTAGACTGGTAGTCATAGTAGCGTGTAAGCCAAAGGTGTACTTTATATATGTTATATATAATTTTGTGTTGACAACATCGTGAGGACAATTGAAGAGCTACTGTGAATAAAGAAAGTGGCGATCACAGTGAGAGCTTCGGCTCTCCTCTCCCAATCCGTCTGGTCAGCGTGGGAGCAGTAGACCAACTCCTCCCTTCGGGGAGAGGGCTCATCCACTAGT
>JAGDQP010020020.1:3470-16938 GCA_022664845.1 Lepisma saccharinum | reverse complement strand
TGATAAGGTAAGCAAAAGCACCCACGCTTTTATTTTCGGATTCATAAGATTAATTCAATTATTATCTTTTACCTTTTAGTCCATCTTAAAAAGCTTGCTTTTTTAAAAAATCTTTTTTTATATTATTTTTTTAGTTTTATAACACATAATTAGAATTAGTAACATCGTAGTCTTTTTTTAACTTTTTAAATAATCCAACAACAGAAGCTTACTATGAATTTGTACTAAGACTTGTTAAAGTATTTTTAGTAAACACACATTGTATACCCAGAGCTGCAGCTTGTATATTTGGAAGGGGAGCAATATCCGATTTTGGCGCCCCTTCAAAGGAGCCAAAAATGTACAACGCCTCTTCCTTATCTTCATTTGCCGCATCCAGTCCGGTGTTTGGGGACGTGATTCCCCAGACTACCATTGGGGTGATTTCACCCCTAAATTCTTGAACGCACCCTCAAATTAAATTTTTTTATGGTCGAAAACTGCACTTAGACCCTCCATTTTTTGCTTTACACCCCCAAACTGAAAATCCTGGCGGAATCCATGGGAGGCACGTGCACCCTTTGCTCTCCCGTACTTGCAGCTCTGGGTACTTTCCAAGAGCTGATTGCCTTAATCTGCAAAATGTTTACTGTATGTTTGATTTTTACTACAGGGCTTCTCTTATTTATAGAATCGCTCTAATATTGATTATTTTGGAACACAAAAATTTTGGACACGCATTATATTTTATAGTGATATTTTATCTAGGATCTGTAATTGAGTCCGTTAGTTTATTTCTATCAGAATGTGCAAAAATAAAGCAATACTTACAAGGTAAATTCATCTAATAATTCACAGATGTCAGTGCGTGACGAAAAGATGTCAGTGGGTGACGCTGTGTTTTTCCTCCTCTATGCTTATTATATATATATATTCTGGAATTTTTATTATGGAAATTAAACTTAACACATTCATCTTGAATGTAGTTTTTTTTTATTTTTGGGGGAGGTCCATACTTTCAGAGAATTTAGGGGAAATGAAGGTCAGAGTGTAAATGCGGGTTGCAAAGATGTCAGTAGATGACGACAACTTGAACATTAAATAGGCATACTATATAGTATTTATATTAGTTACGTGTTCTTTCACCGGGAATGTATTCTTCAATGTCTCCTCTATCCAACGGTGTGTTGAAATCGACTTTGTTACAATTATAACAGAAGTTATAAGGCAATTAACATCGAAAAGTGTATTCTAAATGTCAGTGCGTGACGCGTGGAATCGCTCCTATATGTAATTAAAACCAGCATTAAAAACAGAGTTTGTGTGTAAAAGAGTAGGTGCCGTTTGCCAATGCTTGAAGAGATATTGGCAAGAAAAGTTAGTACTAGCATTGTTTGTGGTACGCCACTTATGAAAATTTGGCGTTATTTTACACGCAATGCCGCGCACTACGGTGATATCACTGACATCCACACATCGTTATACCTATATCCATCTACGAGTAGATGGTGACACCGATACATGATTAAAATTGACTAGACTCTATCAGACTATATGCCACCTGAATAACTATACACATAGTATTCGTGTTCTATTCTACCCAATTGTACCAGTGCGGGTCTCTGGTAACTTCCCCCTTTCCGAATTCAATGGTCCTTCGTTCCGTTCCGTTCCGTTATGCTATGCCCCGTTCACTTCCGTTATGCATACTTATCAGAATTAAATAAGTGTTTAAAATTTTAACCACAGATGTCACCCAAGTCTGTAAACAGCTGAAAACTCTCCGCGCGTAATGTGAGTATTGGGCAATGCGAAGTCAAGGTAGTTTGGTGCGAAGTGAATAAGTCAAAAAGCAACATGGATAAAGATAGATGTAGGCGTAGAATTCCCATACTTCTAGGTATTCGGCATGTGTTAAATAACAACAGACGAAGATTGATAGCCATCCGAAGGAAGATCACAATTCTTCAGGTTGTTCTGGAAGTTTTTGCAAAATAAGTGCGTCTCATGAACTATGAATCACTAAATAATGTTATAACAGGATCTATGAATAACCACCTAAGTCGTGAGCCTTGACAGCGTTACACATTTGAAGTTCTAAAAACACTTCAAATAATTATAAGAGTTCTTAATCTTAGTACTCATATGTTACCCTCTCATCTATTAATATCTACATGGAAGCCCACTGAGGAAATCCAACCAACAATATTTTCACATTGCGAACTTAAAATTATTCAATGATCATGAAGATATATCACTCAAAACGGTAAAATATCGATAACATAATGTGAAATCTAATCTTAAACTTCTTATATCTTAAATATTGGAGACACAACGTTCATCCAAAAAATGGAGGCAGCTAAGCTGCCTCCACTTTTTGGATTAACCTACATTCAGCCAGTTTTCGGTTGAACGTTTTACTCTCCGTAAAATTTCAAAATGCGCATATATGTCTTTTCCAACATATTTTATTTATTGAAGCAGAACATTTTTTGAAAGTAGAAACGAAAAAAATGTAATGTTCCTTTAAAATTTAAAATTTTAAAAAAATAAAAGAAAAAAGTTCAGGTGCTCGGGTTTCGATCCAGGGTCCACTAGCACACTGATCAGACGCTCTCGCCACTTAGCTACGAAAGCAGAGATGGTGCTTATGGCTTTCCGAGTGATATTCATAGCTAGGATTTTACTGAGCAGGAGGTTAATGGTAGATTTTACTACGAGGAATGTCTGGAGAAAAAAAAGGAGAGATACGCTGCCTACTGTGTAGAGTGTAGAGATTTATACCCAACTTAATTCCTATTTCCGCCAATGCAATCATGTCGTTCTCTATCCACCAGTCAACTGCTTACTGTTCACAGTGTAAAAACAACATAAACACTCAAAATGGTGGGGCGTTCAGTTACAAGCAAGTAACTTTACTCCTGTTATTGGATCATAAAATATCCAACCAAGGTTCAAACTTCATCCACAAAAGTACGTAACCTCAAAACGGTCAGTTTAGCTTACACTTCGATCAGAAAATGACCGGATTTTCAGCGTAAAATAAGTTGAACGTTCACCGACGAAACACTTTCGCCTGTTTCAGCCAATTTTCAGTTAACATTAAACCATTACAAAGAAAATGTTAAACTTTAAAATGGAGTTAAGGTTACCAGTCTTTCCACCAAAGAGCTTACACTATATCCACATTTAAGAGTAAATTCAACAAAATGCTAATTTTCGACTGTTGTTTCTCCATAAAGGGGAGTAACTTTCATCCATTCCGTGTTTCCACTTTTTACAGTGTATTAGATATGCATTAAAACTATGATTAGCTTTCTTATCTCCAACCCGCGGCCCAGGGCAATAATTGTTCACATGGCCTCTAAAAAATACACTATTTGAACATTTTTGTATACTTTTCTAAAACTTCATTCTATACAAAACAAGTATGACAATGTGTACAAAAAGTGTCAGGAGTATACTTCCACTTTCTAAGGGAAAGTTTGTACGTACATTTATTGTGCACTTCCTTTTCCCACTTTTGACGCATTTCCTTCACAATATGCCTTGATAACACCAGGTTCATTAATTTACGTATCATACTTCTCAACAAACAAGCGAAAAAGTGATGGATTTAGCATAAAAGAATACATAGTAGGCTATATTTAGAATATTCGGCTCAAGTATGAACGTATACACATCTGTTATTTGACACTGCAATTATTATTCAGTCAGTAAAGAATGAATATCATTAGTGCCACGACCGTTTCTTCCTTGTGCCCTGCATACCCTGAATTTTCTTTCCCTCCCCCGAGTGTTCTCACCCTCACCCAAGATGCTCATTATGTTACGAGAAACGTGGCGACCCTGTTCAGATAAAAAGAACAAATTACGATCAGCGCGCGTTCCGCGTTAATCCCTGGGAGCCTTTAAAAAGTTTTGTCATTGACGAGTGAATTGGGTCCGCCTGCGCCAGCCCTGCTACACTTTGTTCATACGAAGCTCTTTCAGTTGACTCTAATAAGTTCTATCCCCCTGTTAATAAGGAACTAGCAAAATACTTCTTTCCAAGACCGTACAAGGCATTCGTTATCTCATTTCTATTCCTATCTTTATTTCTTTTAAATGTTAAAAAAAAAAAAAAAGAAGCAACTGAATGAACTGCTTAGAAAGTTGTTTTACAAATTTGCATTATCTACTTTGCACTGTGTCTTCTTTCCAGTGACTTTATTAGCAGTTTCTCTTTTTTAAAAAAAGGGGTACAGATGAAGATAAATAAATACGCAAAATAAGCAGGTTGAAAGAAGAAGCAACTCAAAAACTAGACCTGCAAATAATAAGAGTAATAAAAGCTTTGCGTCTTTTTTCTGCTCCTGCTTCTCCCAGCAGAGGCTTTCATTTTCTTTTAGTGCTATGGAAAAGGCTTACTCGTGATTAGCACGTTTGGCTTTGAAGCACACCCACCAGCAGATTAGTAAAGTCTTTTATAACCCGTCAAGAAAGGGAGAGAGTTAAGGATTATACAGGCAGGAGACCGGAAAAAATTAACACACAACGAAAAACTTCTTCTTTTCAGGAGGGTTTTTAAATTATTATTTTGCACTTGGTTGCTTCGCCTGGAATTTGAGGAATGTTGAGGTAAATTTCTTAATTTTAATAAAGTGGGTGTATCTTCTCAATTAGGAAAGTGAAAAATGTGCAACCGAGAACTTCTCTTATGAAGGCAATAATATTCACGGAAGTTCAAAACTTAATTACAGAATAGAAGGCTATTTATTTTAATAAGTGAAGGAACTGCTTCATTAAATTAAAAGCAAACAGTTTACAATGCTGAAAGGTAGCACTCGCCAATAGATACTATGTGGTTTAAAATATAAAAGAAACTAATTATCAATACATTTGTGCAAATATACCTGGAAACGGCTAAAGAAGTGAGAATTTCCTCCATTTTCTCCTTCGAACGTGAAAACATAGGGGATTACATATATGAAATATAATTTACTTTCACCAAACATGATAGTGAAGTGAAATTTTCAAAATGAAACTTCCCAACATTTTATCATCAAATATTGAAAATAAATTGAAATGACTAAATTTATTATCAGTAAAATAATGAAGCAGTTGAAATGTTTTTTTTAAAAATTACATTAAGATGTTTGTCGAAATAACTTTTCCACACATCGACAATTTTAGTCGGATCAGCCTGAAGATCTCCACGTTCATTTCTAATCATTCCTAGCCTCGGCTGGTAACCTTTTCTTAACGAGTTTACCCCTTTGTATAGATCTCGTCTGTTATTTGTCTTCCCGTTTTCCTCTATCTCCTGAATCTTCTGCGTTAGATATTCTCGCTTTTTGTTTCTGAACCCGAGTGTGGCGTTTCGTTTCGCGTTACTGTAGTGGTTGGTATTTGCTTCGCTTTTATTACTTAGCCATCGATGCCATGCTTGTTTTCGTTCCTCATGAAGTTTAAGGCATTCATCAAACCAAGGTTTGTATTTCTGTTGTTTCTTCTCACCTACGCGTTCCTTCGCTGCGCTCTTAATTGTTTCACTAATTGCCTCCCACATCTTACTTCCATCAATTTCATTATTATTATTATCATTACTATTACTCGAGTCGGCTTAGAATTCGAACCTATTTGAGAGTTCGAGTTGGTAATCTGCTTTTATACTCGGATTATGTAATCGTTTCACTTCGAATTTTAGTTCTTTTGACCTTTTGCTTTCTCTGTTTGCAATGTATAACTTTTCCCTTACCTTTGTGATCACTAATTGAAGGTCGGTGTCACCTTCCGCTCCTCTGTATGACCTAACATCCATTAGGTTGGTGTGTCTTCGTCTGTCTACTAATGCGTGATCGATCTGGTTGAGAGTTTTACCGTCCGGTGATACCCATGTGTATTTGTGTATGTCTTTGTGTTCAAAGTACGTGCTCTTTACCAGTATTTTTTTCGAAATTGCGAAAGTTATCAGTCTTTCTCCATTATTGTTGGTCTTTTCGTGAAGGCTGTATTTGCCTATGGTAGGTCTATATTTTCCTTCCCTCCCTACCTTTGCATTGAAATCACCCAACTTAATTTTCGAATTATACTTCGGTAATCGGTCAAACAGCCTTTCTAGCTCATCGTAGAATATATCTTTGTCGTTATCAGTAGCCCCTCGGTCGGAGCATGGACGTTTAATAAAACCGTGTTGCCCCATCGAGAACGTAGTCTTTCGTTTACGAACTCTATATTCTGAACCGCCTGAAGGATACTGTTCTTAATGAGGAATCCTGTTCCGAAATCGTGAGACTGTGTTCCCCCGTAGTAGAAAGTGTACTTGCCCTGTGGGATGCTATCTTGACCCTCCCACCGGACTTCTTGTATCGCTAATATGCCGAGTTCGTACTTCTCAGTCTCGCGTACCACCACCTGAAGAGCTTAAGTTTTATACAACGATCGTACGTTCCACGTTCCTATTCAAAGGTCTTTCTTAATCCTGTTCTTGGAGCCCCGTGAAGCAGTCCCAGCCCGGAGATCCGAATGAGGGACTAGTTTACCTCCGGAATATTTTACCCCAGGAGAATCCATGAACCATCTGTTACTATTTCTTGACATGTTTTAGCGGTGTAGAGTTGTCAGCTCTACGACCTCGCAGTAAAGGTAGACATTCAATATGTCGCCCTCTGTCCATCTCTGAGCCTTGCCGATGTCATTCATCTTCAGCCTCAGGGTGGTAATTTTCAAATTTTAATTAATTTGGGTCATATTGACCCCAGGGATGGGAGTGTGTGTAGACCTGCAGGGCCATAGGAGGGTTAATATCCAAAAGAAGACAATATATGCGTTGGTGGATTCGGGATGTCAATTGAACATTATGAGTAAGAGTATTCTTGAGAGTTTAGGTCTGCAAATGGTATACTT
Source organism: Lepisma saccharinum (assembly GCA_022664845.1). Classification (NCBI taxonomy): domain Eukaryota; kingdom Metazoa; phylum Arthropoda; class Insecta; order Zygentoma; family Lepismatidae; genus Lepisma; species Lepisma saccharinum. Next base: position 10,071 of record JAGDQP010020020.1, on the reverse strand, counting down.
AGAAATAGCTAAAGTTATGTATGCAATCAACAATTCACAATTAGAACTTGTTGAAAAGGTATTGGTACCTTCTATTTACAAATCTCACAATATTTCGTGGAATGGTGGATTTCAAGCAATGACTTACAATAACATGATTTTGGGCCGAACAGGTATGGACCAGCTCTTTGGGCGATGGCGTGCCAGGTTACATTGGATGATAAACCTATAAAATATCGAAACAATATTCAGGAAACATCTACGAGTTCTGGTTCAAACGTAAGCTTGAAACCGAAAGTTTCAACGATCACATACTCACCATTAAAAGTAAATCACCCATTTGAGCAATTATGCTCACAAACTCAAATGTTGACTCAACAATTAGAAAACATAAAACTACAAGTATCACAACAGGCGATATTGCTACGAAAAAATAATCCTGAAGTGTTTCTCAATCAACCAATTTTGAAACGGAATAAAACGGAATCAGAACTGTACAAGGAAATTATTCCAGTTGTGATGACCGAAAACTCTCAATCAGAACTAAATGAGGAAGATAAACCCACAGTTATGTCAGAAAGCGCAGACATCAGATTAAACGAGGAAACTATTTCAACGGAAAACGCAATAAATCAACACGATAACATGAATTTAAGGTTAGGAATAGTTACGCCCGAGATTCAAGTAAACACAGGCTAAGTAATTACTAACAATCAAGAGGAAGTGCCATCTAGAAAACTTAAAAACATCAAAACAGTTAATCGTCAAAAAGATATTGATGATGTTTTACGAGAGGCTGGATTTGAAACAATTTTGAGTCACCGTGCGGTAGTAGTGCAGAAACCTATTTAGAGCGTATGGTTAGAGCGTGGTTTTGAGCGAGAAGTGGTGGAAAATGCAAAGAAACTGATTGATGCATTAGAACTTTTGCGTAATTAATGTAATGTTATGGAACTAACTTACATCAGTGTCTACTGATTCATGTAATATAACGGCATGAAATTATGTATAGATTTGTCATTTATTATGTGTTGTATGTATTGTTATGCTTTTTATGTAGTATGTATAAAGGAATGAATGATGATTTGCAGATGAATTATGAGTGTGAAAGGAATGAATTAATGATTATGGTTATGTTAACATGTTAAGATGTACTTAGGTTAAGTTATTTTGTTTATGTACCATATAGAGCATTGTGTAAAAAAGAAAAGAAAGGGAGAGTGAAGTTGTTAGATGTAAAATGTATGTTCATAACAACGAGAAAATATTCAACATATAGACTTCGACCAAACATCATGGAATACATTGAAAGGCGACAGATAAGTATTCTGTGTAAAAGATTTTCATTCTATTCTTAACTTTCGTTCTATGAAAAGCTGGTTCCTGTATTATAAAAGAGTGGACAATTAGTAAATGGCGGATAACAGAGATTTACCCATCAGAAATAAGTAATGTACTATAGAACATTTCACGTAGTAAGGATAGCTGCGTTTAGAGCATTGGGTAAAATGGTTTTAGGGAATATGTTAAATATGTCGTTTCGATTATGTAGATATATGATGTAGATATATGCAACACGCACGATAGTGTCAACTAATATGGTAAATATTGTTGTCTATTGTTATATCTATTTAAGTGAACTAACCAAGATTGCATATCAGAAATATACGTCCAATATCTTGGAAGATGAGTTTCACTAATATATGATGTATTATTCACTATTAGTATTTCAATTGGGGTCCATTTTAGATATCATCCCAACTAGATAGAATGGACTATACTTTATCTGAACGGCCATTTCTAGTTGTGATTTCACGTAAGCTTATTGTTCAACAAATTAAGGTCTACTAGATGTATGTAACCCACGCATTTCAGAGTAATAACCATAATAATAGTTGAACACTGGTTACGTTCACTTTCTTCCTTCCCTCTTCTGTGACGAATTCTTTCTGATCTGAAACCTCTTCCTTCCTTCAGAAATTCCAAAAGTTAGCATTCAAGACGCTTTCAGATGTGCCACTGTCACTGCCAGGAAGCTTTTGAGTACAGCTTGCTTATCGAAGGAATAAATGCCAGTTGTTCTAAAATCACTTTTGAGATTGCTTTGAACTTTAAGAGACAAAGCATGCATCAATCTCTTCAATAACATTGGAACTTGTTATTTGGGTATAATTCCCTTCCGTCGTGTTTCTTGCCTCCACTTGTCCAAGATTTGTCTCTAATGCTTTTTTAAGGGGACAAATACTCCGACATCTAAAGGGTGCAGCAATTGCGTTGAGTTTGGTGGTAGGGAAGATAAATAAATTCCTTCTTTCACTGCAGTTTGTACAACTTCTGGGGAGAAATGAGATCCCAGGTTGTATCCTATTACAATAACGTTTTCTTTCCCATCTCGATGTGCTTCAGTGTGGGGTAACAGAACCTTGAAGAACATTTTTTTTTAAAAAAGATTCATGTCGAACCACCCGGACTCGCTGCTGTCATAAACCGCTCCAGTGGGTCCTCCAGTTATCCAGTTTTCATATAAATGTTTAGATTTGTAAACAACCATGGGAGGTAAAAAGGATTCATCTGCTGCTCCACAAAACATAATGCTAATTGCTGTTTTAGAAAGTTCTTGAATTCTTTCAACTCTTCTGCGTCCTCGCGGTACTAAAAAAACTTTTAGGACCAGGGTCATCCGTGAGATTTGTCTCATCATAATTTGAGATGAGGCTAGGTTTTGTCCCTTTCAGCGAACCTTGGATGTTATAAAAAAATTCGTTGTTTTCTTCTGTCCCAACTGATGCACGCTGACTTTTTATGTTAGTGGCAAGCCTGGTAGAGAGACCATTTCTGGAAGCAAATGCTTCTACGAAGTCACGACCTGGAACATTGTCTTTTCACTGGGGTACAACCCGACCTTGTTTGTTCACAAATTTACTCACAACAGTTCGTATATCAGTTTTTGTCATAGGAAATCCCCAATCAGCAACAATTTCTATATTGTCCGCAATCATCTTTTCTTCTTTTGGGAATAAAACTGTTGGATGGCCTGGTTTACCTGGATGATCACCACGTAATTTATACATTAAAGTGGTTCTTTTTATTTTGTACATTTCTGCTGCCTTCTTTACTGATAACTTGTTAGCTTTCACTGCCTTGAAAGCTTTCTGGAGATTTTCTGTGTCATACGTTTTGTATGGACGACTTCCAGGCTTTCTTTCATAGTTACGAACCATTTTAATTAGGAGCATCACCACTAACGTGCTACTTACGTTATAACTTACTTCCAACTGGTACACACTGTCTAGCATTTCAACAACATCAACACTGTAAATCAGCTGGGGTGGTGTTATTATTCTACAAACAACCCAGCTCGAAGCAGTAATTGTTTAGATGCCAACAAAGAACAGCACATAAGTAGTAACAATGCTCAAAAGGTATTATTATTAACTTCCTTTTCTATTATTGTTGTTTAAATTATTGGCTTTAACCGGCAAGATTGGGGACGTGCCGTACCGGTCATAACAAGGATAGAAGAAGCTTGAATTCTAAGGTCTCTTAAGGTGTAATTAAACCAAATTAAACAATCTAAGAACACGATGTCAAAGTATCCCCGAAAATGTCGAAGTTCCCTCCAAAGTTTAAGTAGCCCCCTTTACGGTATTAATAAGATAAGCAGAAGATAATACAATTTAAGGCATTCCGCGTGATGTTTGTCAAACAGTGCTTTGAGGTCGCTTATAAGATTATCAAGAAACGAGAAATACACAGTGGATTGAAAATAATCTTCGATGGTTTCGGCTGGATAATTTTCTCGCCTCCAACAAAGTACATTTAAAACTGTCACTGATTTCACTGTTTGAATTTACGTATAGTTCAATATCAAGATCGGACAGATTATTATCGAACGACTCGTGTCCGAAGGACCAGCAGCACTATGCTCATATTCTGGATGAGATCAATTGATTCTACTAACGCTAATTGATTTTCATCTGTGATCAAATACTGGTTGCACTATCTAAAACTGCTATAACTGATTCTCGCAGACTTTTTAACGAACAAATATCCAAGAAACTCTGAGCAATTCTTTTGCTCATCATTTTAATAATACGCATACTTATTTCAAAAGTCACACAACTCAAAAAATCAACGTTTTCAATAAATGCAAAAAACTATTTTAACAGTGGCACAAAAAGGTTTAAAATTATTAACTTTACAAAAAAAATCTCAGAAACTAGATGCAAGGTTAATTTATTGTAAAGTTCGCGTCTGTTTCCCAGAACAGAATTTTTTCTGAGTTGTGACTATTTTGAATTTCTTTTTTAACGTTTTGATTTGTATTTTTTTGAGTTATGGCACTTTTGATGCATATTTGAACAAGAGGTGTGGTGTTATGACACTTTTGGTGTTTTGTTGGCATGAAACAAATATTGTCAATGTGAGTTAGGACATCTTATAAGTACTTTCAATTTTAAAAATGATTAACTTTTCTTTATTTAGAATAATACCAGAAGTACAAAACATCATAAACTATTAATATAATGGATAATGAAATTATTATAAAACTTTGAGATAAAACCTTATTTCTTCATGAGTCAAAGTTATTACAGGTTCTAGAAGGAAATTCAATCTAATTCAAGAACATTTTTGAAAAATGAGTTATAATAGTACTTTGGGATTATATTTTTATCGACTAACTCTTGGATGTCTTTCTTCTTATTGCTGGACAATGGGAATTTCCTCGAGTAAGCATTAAGCAACCGCACAGAATCCAGATTAACTTCAGACCTAGTCTTCTTCACTTTACTCACGTTTACCTTTGTGAAAGTTGTGTCTCTATATGACGTTTTGTAGAAGAAACCACGAGGGTTCTCCTTTTCCACCTTCAGCATTTTTATGTCATTCCAAATTACTTTCATTCCATCACTGTCCGTGGTGAAATTGTTTCCCCATTCTTCTTGCAATGTTTTTAAATCAGAAATCATCATATGTTACCCCATGAACATGATATGGAGGACCTTTCTTTTTGGCCATTCTAATCAAAGAAATATACTGTTCTGGCACATAGATTGGACCGGATTTTAGGTGTTTTTAACCTGTTTGTCTATAACACTATGAACATTATCGTTTTCATTTTGAGAGTGTCCATGTATGAGAAATTTATGTGTAATACTTTCGATATTCTAGTTATTTACTGCATATGAGTAACTAACAAGTAAATACTTATTCTTCTGCTATCCAGCATAGTTAGCTGAATAGAAAAAGACATTTAAATTAGTGCTTGACTCTTTTCCTGAGAGTGTTTTGAGACAATCAAGGACACAGGTTCCAATTTCAATAGCACCACGTTTCCCTTCTGTTTCATTCCAAAAATAACAGTTCACGTTCTTGACTTTTAAATCACAAATTGTGAAATTGTAGCAATTTATTTTGCTTTTGTAATACAAGGATGAAATCTTGCATCTTTGTACTGGCATTACTGCCTGCAAGTCGTATACAGCAACATGGTATACGTTGTTCGCGATTTCTTTATCAACGAGATCGTTCTTTATGTTTTTGGTGCCCATTGTAACGATCAATCAGCTTTTGTTTTCCCTCTTCATCTGCATTTTTGAACGATTCACATAGATCGCACTGGTCTTTACTCAGAATGAAAAAAGAAAAATTAAATTAACCATTAAAAATGTGATTGACCATACTGGAAGTTACAAATGGTAGGTGTCTCTCGCGTTCTTCATTATAATCACGATACAAATCTGCCAAACTTTTCCCACTCTCGATATATTCAAGTTTGGTTTGAGCTCTTGAATAATGCGATTCTACCCTGGGTATAGAATTCATAAACATTCTTGCGCTCTCTTTAGTTTCAGGATCGACTGTTGGCTGGTGTCCCCGTTTTCCTCTCATATCGCTGGCTAGGAATCCGGTTGCACTTTTCTTCATCAAAGCTGTCCGAATCGGTCTATCATTTATATCAAAGGTTGCCATGAAAAATGTTTTACACACTTTAACGCGGTTATTATTGACCACAAAATAGAATGCCGAATTAAAATTTCTCGTATTTTGTGTGTTTGGATATCGATATTTGGGTTTGATAGTTTCAGTGCTTGCTAAGATAAATTCTCTTTGCCTCTCAACTTTACAAAGTTTCCAGTAGTTTTTGAAAATTTTCTCTCTCACTGTTTCATTTATTTTTTACTGCAACCCAATCTGCATTTTTCTTTGCAAGGTGGACGAATGTTCCTCGCAGGAAACTGTTTTCTACTTTTTGAGGATGAAATATACGGTTCTCCATAATTTCTTACCAATTTAGCTTTCTTAATCCTCCAACTTTCAGGTTTTTGCCTTCTCTTTTTAACCATTTTGTCAGTTTCTGGTTTATCAGTTACATTTTTCGTTTCAACTTGGCGGTCAGCACTGACACAGTAATTAGTGGCATCATTAGAAGTATCGGCACTATCAGGAGAGCTGATGATAAAATTTGGATCGTCATCTGAATCATCAATATCACTTTCATTACTGTTTGTGGGAGACGAGTAATAACACATTTTCTCTCTCGATCTGGTCAAACGTAAAACAGCAGGAAACTCGGGATTACTTGTGACTGTAAAAAAAGAGCACTTTCTTCTGTTTGTGG
>JAGDQP010020019.1:0-33962 GCA_022664845.1 Lepisma saccharinum | reverse complement strand
ACATATACAGCGGTAAGTTAATCTAACAGTTGTTTAGTTTTTAGAATATTTAAGTAACTTGTAATAACACCTTTAAATTTACATACATATTTCTATATTCTTAAGTATTGTATAACAGGGGTAGTTCTTTAATAATGAAAAAGTCATTCTTATCTTGATTTAAGTTCTTTTGTATTTCGTGAACGGTGAAAGCTTACACATGGTTACTACTGAGGTCAATGTCTACCACCATACCAAGTGTGTTTAAGTTCGGATATATTCTGTATTTGAAGATGCGTGAAAGTCCAGATCTCAAATTTGGATCCTCATAACTCGTGAACGCTAAAAGTGTACAACATAGATCGTACGTATTCCATATTTCATTTAGGGTGTATTAGAACCCAAGTTCAGAAAATTTAGTCCAAATCCAATTTATGAAACTCATAAGGCGTGAACAGTAAATGCTTATATCATAGTACTTAACACCATATAATACCACTAAGGAAAAGAACGACCACCATACTAAGTTTGATTAAGATGAGATATATCATACTTTTCGCATACATTTTTCACTTACAGCATATGCTACTCCTGTACGATATCTTTAAGAAGAGCGAAAATAAAGCAGTTACTGAGACAATCCTCTTATAATACATACATATAACTAACGATTGCCATACAAATAGAAGTTGAAATGGTCGTTTTACGTCACAACATGGGAATTTAGAACAAAAACGAACACAGTTTTTCCAGCAAATGAGACGTGTGATATAACCAGATAATCATTCATGGCTAATTCTTTCCTTTTGTGTTTCTTCAAGCGATCATAAATTTCTTTTAGAGTAAGTTGTTTTGCTAGAAACATAAATGAAAACAGAAATTCACCAAATATACACCGTAACAAAAATCTAACCACGTGTCATACAAACGTGCACAGAGCGAAAGGATTCACGGGAACAAGAGTAACACGTATTTAAATTTTATCTTTCTCCATTGTGCAGTAGATGCTAAATATACAATCTATTTATTTAACGTGTGCTGTATGAGGTATGGTCTGTGCATTCGACAACTTCATAATGAATTATTTAAGAATAACATACATAGCTGTATCATTTGAGGTGTTGGCATGGAAAAGAAATCATGTGTCAAAAGTAAAATTTTAACAAATGATGGAAAGATATATTTGCAAGCATGTTGATAGTGATTTATGTACACACAATATGTGCTAACTGAGAAAATCGTCTCACGTTATATCTTACAAAATTCAGCATGAAAATAGTTAGAGTTAGGATTCTACTAGTAATGGCCAGGACTGCGACCCTTGAAAATATATTAGCGACGCAAGCATTATTGCTTATGAAATAGGTTGCAGATACTGACAACTGTTGTCGATAGGTACGAAAAATACCAAATTTACTTTATATTTTGTCGAATAATGTTTTATGTAAAGTTTGACGCAGCTAGGTAAAACTTAATATTAGTAATTCGAACTAATATTAAAAATAATAGCTTGGATACACTGAACAGCTGTACCAATCAATTTTGTTAATGTGTCTCTGAACTAGTCTAGGAAATACATTTCGAACGACACGTAAGCCACATGCCTACATGTCGTTCATGAGATATATTAATGGGAATGAGTTTCCAATATTGATAAACAGGTGCAAGAAACGAGGAAACCCAAAGTATAATGCTATTGTGTGAAATAATGGTTTGATCAAAATGCCTCTATTAATGGAAACATTTTTTAGAAAACAATACAGAAAATAGGTTGGGATACAAACTGGATATTGTGTTGCTTGGTGACCTGGATCCGCTCAGTGTTTTGGATTTGTGTCGGATAATGTTCTTGACACAAATACGTCTAATCGAATACAAGTTAATTGAACAAATAATTATTTTAATAAATAAGTTGACAACACTGAACTAGAACATCAACCAAGGCACTTCTGACGGTTCTGAGCTTATCTTGCTACGAAACGATTCCTCAAGCATCTCTCTCTCTCTCTCTCTCTCTACACCTTGTAGTTCCTGAGATTTAATTTCTGAACACGAAAAAAGGTTCTAAATTTTATAGCACAAATATTTATTTAATATTGAGATATTCTTATGTGTAAAGGGCACTGTTAATCACATATGTTCGGTAAAATAAATTATACTTATGTAACAGCCTAGTTGCTGTTCCATTTTCATTAATTTTCTCCCCCTTTTATTCTCTTAGCCTACGTTCTGTTTCCTTTCTGTGTGTTCTCCTTAGCTCATTCTCTTTATTTGGTTTTGTCACACTGTGAGCGTGTTTCGGTTTTATTTTTGCTTTGGGTTTTAATCGTTATCCATCCAGGTTTTCGTTAAGTCATGCAGCAATGACTTGGATCTAGTGCTTGTTTTTGATTGGACCCTAGTCAACGCTTCATTACTTGTTTTTTGCTGATTGGTGTGAATCAGCTCTCTTCTCCGTTTGATGGGAGAACTGCTCTCCCTCGCCTCATTAGTTAGTTCCATTTTGTTCACGCCGAAGGAAGGATGTCGGGGCTCAAAGTAATTTTGCCTTTCCCGAGCCCTAACAGCTACTGGTAAATAAATATAAAAGCCATATTTAGAATATTAAAACATTTCATTTCGTCCACTTCAGAATTATTATACCAATCGTTTTAAGAAAAAATTACAGATACAAATTCTAACAAGAAGTTCATTTCAAGAAATTACTTCGAAATTTCACGTTGATAAAATTGTCAGTATTTTATATTTTGAGATTATTTGTCAGTATGTGTAACATGTGCTAAATTTCAATATGGGGCCGCTATTAACCGAATTTCTACATTTTAAGTATCGGTGCCTTGGATTATAATAATCACATGCATAATTTTCATCTGCAGTTTCCAAATCCTTTCGAAATACCCTTTTAGCAATGTTGACAGCTACCGCATAGTTTCCATTACATAGTCAAATTAGCTACCTGTCTGTTCAGCCATCTTTGCGTACCGTTTCATTTCATGTTAATTGTAAATTTAATAATTCGAAATGATTAGTTAACCTTGGTTTCAACTCCAGCCACTATTCTCCGGTAAATAGTCACAGTTTATAATATCATTTTGCATTATTCAAGACTTATTCAGAACGTCGATCGTGTAACTTAGTAATCATCTGTAATGACGTCATGCATTTAATAAGGCTAACTTGTTTTTTTCTGTAAGATGTATTTTGGACAATAACTTCATTCGTGTAAGCAATAATGTAATAAAACTTTTCTAAATTAAATAACAATGTTTTTGGAATAACTTGTGAAAATGTCAGCAAGGTTTATTAATTATTTTAAAAATTATGAACATTTATATCCGACGAACTAACTTTCATTTCTGCTTAACTAATTCAATGTATACCAGATAGACGATTCAAATTTGTTTGTTCCTACAGTTCAACATTAATTCTGTTTTGATTCTTATGAAATTATTATATCCGAAAGTGAGCATTATGTAAATTCAGTCTAATAAATTGGAATTCTGAATTTTTTATATTTCTTTGAACAATCTTGTATTTCTGCTCAGTGAACGTAATATAGAAGTACTCTCAGTTAACTAGGTACGATTTAAGGCATTAGTTGATAAGTCATATACAGTGTATAGTAATATTTATGATGTGCAGTGATTTATTTAATGTTTGCCATGATATTCATTGGAATTTAACTACGAATCATCACGAGAAGTTTGAAAGCAATTGATACTAAATTATTTCTCTGTTTCGGTAAACCTATCGTTTGAGTGATGGGTTTTTAATTAGATTAGGTTGGTTCATAAATCCGTAGGCCAGTGGTAGGATTCTTGCGCCAGCTGAGATGTGATAACTTCGGAAAGGAACTATATATATGAAATTTCTGCTTATTCTGCGTTGATATATGAAGTCACTCCAGTATGTGATTTGTGTGAATAAATATTATTTGCATTTTTGCGTTACGACACGACGTTTAGATTGAGTTGCGACCGTCATTCGTTGGTGTTCGTTCGTCTTTATTTCAGGAATTTCGATTCCAGACTACAGGTGTGGGTCCTACTAAGGAAAAGGTAAGACATGGTCTTTTGCCACCCTGTAGACTTCGAAGTGAGTAAAGACACAGTATGAGTCACATATGAGTCGTTATGCGTATTATCGTTTGAGATTATTCCCAAGTAAAGATTTGCGTTTTCTTTCTTAATCTATCGCTAATCTGAACCAGCTGGTACTTCAGAGTATGAACAGACGATCTAATTAAAAAGATTGGAGGTGTCGCCTTACCGGTATTTCAATCACTGAAAAATTACTTGACATCGCTAAGCAATAACTGTTTAGATCTCTTACACCAGAAGCTGTTGTTTAACATGTTTCATTATTCATGTTAAACATTATTTCCAAGATTAGATTTCCCAAAAGAGATCAATTTGTCAAGATGTCTTCTTAATAATCTCCAAACAGAAACAATATAAACTATAGAGTTAGGAATATAAATAGAGGGAACCATAGGCTGTTTTGTAGGAGAGGGGATTGAAGCCAAGAGACGGAAGGGACGAGGCATTGCGGCCATATTTACTGACCCCATATTTAGATACCGTCTTTTCCGAGTATAGCACCTTTTCTGAGGTACAGTCGTCCTCCTAACTAGAAAGGCAATCCTCACAGTACTCGGTACAGAGGGACTCTAATGGGGCCACACAAGATGGCAGTCGATGAACCGTAATTTGGTTTCATGTGACGTCATATATGTTCTCTGTATTTTCTTCCTAACTCTATGATATAAACAAACTAAACAATTCCGTACGTTTTAACATTTTAATTTTGGTTTGAAATGATGTACGTGAGTTACATTTTTTTTTAAAATTAAATAGTTATTTTTACACTTTAACAGTTTCACTCCTCCTTCTAAAAGACGTTCACTATCTCATGAACTTCAGAAAAGTCACAGTAAAACTTTTCAACTTGTAGAATCTCTGCTAACACCGCTCCTACTCTCAAAAATATCAACAGTTCAAATCCGATAACAATGTTATCACTAGTTACTTAGTTCAATCATCAAACATTTATGTGCTTCTTAAAGCATAACAGTTCCTTTAAACATCAATTCAACCGGACTTTTTCATTAAAAGCATTAAACATGTTTTACAACTTTAATATTCATTCAAAATAAACTTGCCTTGTCCTTTTTCATAAAAGAATATCTTTCAAAGTCTATAATGCATCTAATGGATATCATTTTCAATATACATACAAATGTTTTGGTTACAAGGCTTACAAAATTCGTTAATTTTGCAATGGTTGTATTTGCGATGAAAACTTGTATCTCCATAGCATTTCTGAAGTTTAGATTCAATTTCATTTTCATTCATCAAAGTATCATTAAGTTTATTTCTTATCACCAGAATCATGTTCCTCTGAATCGGAATCATTTAAAAATATCGATTCGATAAAATTATTTTCTTCACGGTAATCCTCTTCCTTCTTCTCTTCAGAAATAAACTGTACTTTCAATAATGGTGATTCATTTCTCATGTAAGAATCAGTTCGATGAGTTTCCTTCACATTATTATTTGTTACATCAGGTTCCGACAAAGAAATCGTATCTTCTTTGGTAGGTGTTGTTGCCCTTTGAGTTAATTTTTGAATATGACCATCAATATTTTGAAAGTTGGTATACAAGTTATTGTATAAATGTTCTATTTTCATCTTTGTTGCCACGAACTCAGACTGTAGATGATTTATCTGTTCTTCTAACGAAGTGACATTGCACAACATAGGTGGTGACGATTCTTTATTATCATTATTTTTATTGGTTTTGTTTACGTTATTATCGCTTTTGGATTTATCATGCGTTTGCAAGATGTGTTCCCTCCATCTAGGGAAAAACATATGCATTCCATTACGACCAAGTATTACAAACGGTAGCGTATATTTGCAAACATAAAATGTGAGATTGTTGACTACATTTCCGTACGTACAAGGCACTACAATATTTGCTGTGGAATTTAAACAACCACAAGTAATGTAACGCAAATATGCATTATTATTAACTTATACTCCTTTTAACCCTATAGCGTTGGCTGTACTACAATCCAAAATATTGCATGCAGCTCCTGAATCCAGAACTACGTCGATTTGCTTACCTTGAATATCTAGGGAAATGATAAACGAGTCAGAATCTTTCGTTTGCGTGTTATTTCTAATATTACCAATTCATATATCATCTATGTCAATTACTACTTTCTTATTATCATTTGGCTGACTTTCAGAAAAGGATTCAGAATAATTATCTACGGTATGGATTTTGGTATGTGGTAGACCACGTTTCTTAGCATTGACTTTGGTAATGATTTTGTTTTCTGCAGTATGAACACACTTTTCCCTACGCAGGACTTTCCTTAATTGGATGTTTGTAATAATGTAGTATTCCTGCAGTATTATTATTAGTTTTTACCTGTGTTGTACTGCTATAGTGCTTCTGGAGGGGGCCTCTTGTGACGTCAGGTTCATGCTATAGAAGTGACTTTCTATTCCCGATATGTTCTGTTTTCTGATTGGACAATTCATTATTTAACATTTTATAGATTTTATGTTTTTATGGGTTAGCTAGTGGTATATTTAAACCTGATAGCTAATTTTGATTTGTACTACTTCTGCATAAGTTAGTTTACGGTTTTGTTTTGTTTTTACGTGTTTAACGGTTATCTCTTTGTTAACTTTTCCGTGATAGGTAGTTTTACGTGGGGTGAAGTCATGTAATATGGCAGCCCATATTATTTCTTCGGACAATAGTACCCTGCTCTGCTTACAATTTCCAAAAACTAGAGTTTTCGACGTGTAGCCAGGTATTTCTCATATGCTGTGGGATCCGGTAAGTTTGTGCCTTATTTACAAGAAAAATCCAATGAAGGAGGCCTGTTTGTGCAAAGATGTCAATATATTATTATCCATTAGACCTCTCTGTACTACTGCCTCGTTGTAGAGGTGAAGACATAAAGTTGAGATTTTTTTATCTGTGATTGACTGAAACATCTTGCCTACTTGTAGCTATTCCACTATCAGTTGTTCTTCGTAGAATATTATTGCATGTAGATCGACTGACATTTTTGTCTTCACTATTATGGATACGCGAGGATGTAACTGCTAAATCCCTATCCTCCGGCCGGTTTCCATGATGCCCGGCCCTTCAAGCTGTTTTGGGAATTTTCTCTTTTTGGAACTAAATTTTGAACTCTGCAACGTATATTTAAGATGGATTACTAGATAAATTCGGTTTTTGTGACATCAACTACTGTTTAAATATGAAACGTCAGTGCATAATTGTTGTAAAATTGTCGAAATTCAAGATGTAAGTCAGAACCAATTTTTACTATATGTCCGGATTGTAAATAGTTAATTTTGTGTGTGGGGTATTTTTGGCACTATCCTTCCTTCTTATAACCTCTTTGAACATTTTATTTTTATCTCAAACCCAGCTAAGGGGAGAAGGATAGTAGCATGTTAGTATTATTTGGTGTAATCTTTCTGTAATTAAATGATTATTTCTCCGGATAACATATTTAACAGTTTTATATACAGGAAAATAACATTATTTAGAATATATATTTTACTCTCATATTTACGTATAGTGCAATATTTAACATTTGAATTTATTAATAATACAGGTACATTAATTGAATTTAACACCAAGTTTCTCGTTATTTTCTATTATAACTCAACGGAGTAAATATTTAGTATATATTTTTTTTAGCAGATAACTAAAAATTAACAACTATTTTTATTGGTGAACATTAACGTGATGTACTATGATTTTCTTTTCGGAGAATATTTCTATAAATTTTGCGCTATATAAAACTGATAAGCTTAAATATTTTCCCATCAATTAAATAATTAAATTCGTATTAATAAAATCTAATCTAAACTGCATAAATAACGTTCGTGTTTGTTTGAAATTGGAGCGATTTTTTTTAATAATACAGGTAGTTGACTGCAAATTTGCAGCAATCTAGAATTTGCTGTCTTACAATATTCGTATCCAAGGATAGTTTTTCTAAGGTGCATTAGGTCCTTCTAAGGTCCTAAGACCTTCATTTCTAAGGTCCTTCTGCGTGAAAATTCTTACAGTTTAGGTGGTTTGTTTCATATAAGACATACTGCGTCCATAATTTATTTTCTGCAAAGATCAGAATATTTAAGTGTACATTTTTAAGTTTGCTTACCAGTCTTATTTACCGCTGTAATACAAAAATGATATATGTATTAGTGTTTGCTTGATTTTCCTGGCTATATCTCAAAAATACATTAAACAGTGAGTCATTGTAACAGACAAATATATTAACTTGCACAATGGAAGTTGTACTCTTTTTTCTTGTTACATTTGCATTAACAATCAGCTGTTCTGATGTAAACCCTCAGCGATTCGTTTTTATCTTGATTTCTAAGCTGACATAAGTAAAGCTACTTAATGTGCAAATTTTAATGCAACCAACGAGGATATCTTTTTCAAATTAAAATGCTTATAAATTCGTTGTATGAAAGCAAATGGCTATATTAATAAACAAGTGAATCTTACTGTTTACATTTAAATTCAGAAAAGTTAGAACCTGTAGATATTTGGTTTAAACTTCAAGCATAAATGTGTTATAAATCTTTAAGAAATTGTGTGTATAAAATTACAACTGCAGTATTTTGCCGAATGCTATTTTCGTATTTATGAGTAGAGAGAACACAGATGCTTAAACTTTTCACTTTGTCAGCTGGTATCTGTGGTGCACGATCTTTGTGCAGCTTTAATGTGCGCTAGTTGTTTAATGAATTATAAATTCTTTTTTTTCTCGTTTTGCTATATTGGTGAGCCTAGTTGGACAGCCGGTATGTTATGGTCCATGCACTTTGTCGGATGTGAATTTTATTTATTGCATTCTTCAAGCATAAAGTTATTATTGAGGTGTTTGGTAAAAGAGTGTATGAAGGAGTGATATATTTTCCTCAGATATGGTGGACCGGTATATTAATTATGTACCTGACCTATGGTAATTGACTTTACTTAAAATTTATATAAATGCTGCTTAAGTATATTAGACGTCCAATGAACCTTAAATGAGACGAGTTGTTCTCTAGGTATTCTGGGCAAAGGTAAGAGAAAAAATAAATAATGGTAGATTTATTTTGGTCATCCAACCATGTGAAGTTCAAGCTACTTTGGATGGCTATCAGCAGGCAACCCAACTTAATATTTTTCTTTCTTTCTTTTTTTTCAGAATGCCTGTTCAGTTGTTGTGATATCAAAATTCTGTTGCGACTTTCTTTCACAACTGCTCTGTTCAGTAGGGGGAGTGTACAAGGGAGAAAATGTTAGACCTACCTTGTACTATTTTTGATGGTACAGTCCCCTAGCTTGGGGACTACCCATGGTCGGTTATAAATTGAGCTACCGGTTATGGGGATCGTGGGGCTTTATCCCTACTGTAGTTTTCATGCACGATATAATGTGTTTTCATCCTTTAATTTTTTATGATGTTTTTCCTGTCCGAGCATGTGGTACTTCTGGGCCTAGCTGTGCGTTTTGGGCAGATGATTCTTGTCAGGGTTGCCACTAGCTGTGGTTTGAATCCTTGACCACTACAACCACAAGCTCTACATGGCTTGTGATTAGAGTTAACCATCCTAGATTATTTGTTTAATTATATATTTAGATGGATTAAGTCTATTATGAAGAATATGAATTGGACTAGTTCTTAAAGCTGACGTTAACATTCTGCCTTGCGATTCTACTGTCTCAAATTAAAGAGCAATGCGTGTTACTTTGTCAAAAGATAGCTCGTCTTCTTGCAAAAGACGTTTCCTTAAGAGTTATCCTTAACACCAAGGTCAACTGATCCTCGCAGGCTTCGTCCTCAAAACTACCAAAATTACATTTGGACACCTGCTTGCGCAACTGTTCTATATAATCTGTCATCATTTGACATGTTTGCTGCAACATACGATTTTGTTTATATACGAGTTTACCTTTCGCTAGTGGTGTTAGTTGGCTTTGAGTAAATCTTCACAAGCAATTCTTCCAATTGGTTAAATTGTATTTTTGTTAATTCTAATGGTTTTACCATATCTTTCGTTTTGGCATAGAGCTCGGGAGAAAGAGACTTAAGCAATATTTGTTGTTTCTTTTCAGGTTTAAGTTCATGAATTTCGCTATAAAGACTAAAACGTTCTAGATAATTCACTCCCGACTCTCTGTTTTCATCAAAACTGTAAAATTGTATCTTTAATGCTGCCAAGTTACCAATGCAATTAATGATTAATTTCTCTTCCAAAACCACTATTATCTATATCTGATCAAACAGAATTCGATTCGCATTCAACAAACATCATGTAGCATTAATCAAACATGGATCCGAAATCTAATTACCTTGTACACCATTAATACTAGATTTGATTTATGGGAGCAATTGCTTAAAAATTACTCCGAAATACAAATTATCAAATGCATAATAAACTGAGGATGGCCGGAATAGATTAATATTTCCATTTATTATTAACATATTAAAAATCATTCTAATATATTTCTTCACGTAATTGAGATTACACATATTTCTTACCAAGCAATCACTGAATAATTACTTGACATCGTAAAGCAATAACTGTTTAGATCTTTTACACCGGAAGCTTTTGTTTAACATATTTCAAGATTCATTATTTCCAAGATTAGTTTTCCCAGAAGAGATCTATTTGTCAAGATGTGTTCCACGGTGTAAGATAAGTCACTTATCTTACGCCGTGATGTCTTCTTAATAATCTCCAAACAGGAACAATATAAACAAACTAAACAGTTCCGTCCGTTTTAACATTTAAACTTTGGTTTGAAATGATGTACGTGAGTTGCTAAATATGTTTTCAAAATTATTTTGCTATTTTTACACTTTAACACTGAAAGTAATATTTTTGGACATTTGCAAATTTCAATGACGATTGTACAAATTATAATAACTCTAAAGATTAGGAGCAGTTGAGAAGATAAGTGAAGCTAAATTTGAAACTTGTCAGAATGTATGCACGGACATGTGTGGTACATTATTTTCATTTGATTGGTTAATGATATTTGATGATATTTTACATTGGTAAATTAATTAGTGCTAACCATTTGTGACGTTCGCTATCTTACTTTTTATATGCATACACAAGGTAAAAATAATAAGCTTGCGTATGCATTACTTTGATAATTTTGATCATTCTACTTATAATTATTTTAAATATTGCTTGCACATTAAGATATCTCCGAGCAAACACACTAGAGGTGCAGAAAGTTCAGCCAAGTTTGTCAGCCCAAAAATGTTGTGAAATTGAGGATGGATGAGCCACGTTCCTTGGCGACAGCATGTAAGAGTTACACTGGAAGTTGGCACTAGGTGGCAAGATTAATGTAGCTCAAGCCATAAGGTTGGTGGCAGCCCTAAAACCCACCACGCCTACCACTACGAAACCTAAGGCTCGAACATCTTGAACATTGTCACCTCAGGCCAACTTTCAGTGTTCCTCTTACATGATGTCGCCAAGAAACTTGGCACATCCATCAGCCATTTCACCTCTTTTTAGAGCTGAGAAATTTGGCTAAACTTTTTGCACCTCTGGTGCTTTTGCTCACATTTCACAGCTTTTTGTACGTGTATATAACATGAATTTACTCGCCTCATTGGTAAAGTGGTCCTCAGAACCCTGTTGCGCATTTCTTCCTCTTTATCGTAGCCAGACTTTCCGGGGTACTGCGCCCATATGGTGCAGATCTACCCCAAACCCCTCCGGAAGTTGTGCTCCATAGGGTTGGTTTGTCCCATTTATTGTAACCCACCTTAACACCATAATATCGTTTTTCTAGTTTTAGTGGTTTAGAAAATACCATTTGGGCGGCCATGGCAACTTTTTAACGTTTTCTTATATTGTCGTGACCTACTCGTGATGGTACACATTCATACCAAATTTCATTTCTGTAACTCGAACGGTGTGGAAAATATTTCTGGGCGGCCATTTTGAATCCAAGGCTCGACCTTTGCAAAAGATTATATCCTTAATTTGGAAAGCTTATATTCCAATTTTAGCATCCTTTTTCTTATGAAGCCTTGAAATTCTCAATAACTCTTGTTCGTGTATAACATGCTTCTGGCAATGCTGACATTTTGTGACGCAGAACTTGGCAACATTAAACTACCGTTTATGTTGAAAAGTAAGATTCATAATGTTTTACAGAATATCAAGGATCGACTCAGCTAAACATATATTTCACATTCCACTGAGTGGTTGTTTTAGAAAAATTTTCTGAATAACAAGTCTTTAATATGCCATGAACTGTACTACAGTAACTTTATGAATGCCGAAGAATGACTGTGTTAATTTGAGCGACGGCCGTTTACAAGTTTCAGCACATATTAGAAGTATTTGGTTTGTAAGTGGTTAAACACTAGTAAGACTGAAGAATATACTTTATATATATATATGTAGAATGAAAATATATTACGTTAAAATAAATTACTTTTCTTACTTTTGCTTGACAAAAGTGTAGAACTAGTTTATTCCATATTGTTGACCTGAAATATGAACTTTGCTTTATCATTGAATGAACATAAAATTTGAGCAGAATAGTAAATAATGTTCAAGTTACAAAAGGAAACCTCAGTTTGCTAACAGGAAATTACGCTCTGCTGTAAGCTTAACCTTCGTGATAAAGTGTGTCAATTTTTTAATTCTTTTACAACGCATTTTAAATTTATTCTTTTTTTTCAATCATACATCCAAGAAAATACAATTACAACTTTGAGCAGCACGACGGAAATATTTCTTAATAAAAAAAAAAACCTCACACAATTTAAGGTTAATGGCTGTTACAGTTACTACAATGGAGATAACATCTGGAAAGCATTTAATATAGGACAAAATATTTTTGTAGTATACATTTTAATACTATTGATAACACCCCTTCGGTTCACTCGAAGTCAGTCGAAAGGATGTTAGCAATATTACTACATTTTCAATGTCCCTCCGCATGATTGAAGTGATCGCTATATACTTCATTGAAGAGTACATTATTTTATAAATTTGTGAACAAACTGGTTACACGTCTGATACTACTACCTTGCACAATATTAGAGAGATAGTGACCATGATACCCGACCAAACATTTGTCCAAACCGAATATTATTGCAATTTACGTTCAGTCACCGAAAGTGATGATTACCTGATATTTATGGTGTAATAAATAACGATTCTAACTGCATTTTCTAACATATTTAAACGAACCTTTTCGTTAACAGGTTGCAGACAACGGCAAAACGTATGTATTTCAGGGGAATAAAACGTATGCTGCTCGAAGTGGTTCCTACGTCAACTCTATATACTTTACTGAGTTTGGGATGTGCTTTGGTTACGATAGTGCATTGAAATCCTCAATCAGGTAACAAATAATATACATAATACCAAACTAGTAATAAATAATGTACAATGCAAATAGCAATTTATTTCATGTAACACGTAATAGTTGAAATTGCATACATTTTACCTAAAGCCAGAAAATAATATTTCCGCATTCATCTTTCGAATTGTAGGAAATTATTATGTTTAAATTTTGGAACGCATTTTGTCCTTTAAGTGAATGGTATTGTCTCACATAATATTTGGAAAAAGTTATTAAAGCATATTGCTTCTACAACTCAACAATTTTGTATTTATCCGTTTGTTTAGCAAAAAAATGATATTCAACCAACTTATGACTGTGATTACTATGTCCCAGGTATATTTATTTCAAGAGCTAAAAGCACGTTTAGCACCACTCCAGTTCTTGTGAAAGTTTATACCTACAATTTTCTAAGGGTAATAAGTTCGATACTTTAATTTATTATTTTTTATTAGATACCCAGGATATCGCTGATCGTAAGTATGAGAATATTAAAATACGTCGTTGGTTCATTAAATGATGAATCTGGAGAATCTGAGTATCTCGCGACTCAAAGTTGAAGTGCCTATTTTAGTTTCCTGGTCTGAGATGGCCGCTTCAATTTCCAACAAACGGCGACGGCAAAACCTGTTGATATGAAACTACATACAAAAACCAGTTACGATACGCTTTATTTCAAATCAAGGTATTCGAAAATGCTACATACAATTATGAGGGCCACAATTAGGAGAATTTATTTAACGTTTAGCCTAGGAGTTACGAGGATGCAATTTTCAAGTCTGCAGATTCCATATTTAAAGGGAGTGAAACATTGGTATTGCGGTAACTGGGATAGCTAATCGAGAAAATTTCTCAGTGATTCTATTATAGCAAATTTCTTGTGTCAATAAACTCTGACTATTGATCAGTTCTTATGTGATCTAAACAAAGTACGATTTGGCTACATTGCATCTTTTAGTAATTACGTTTATCTATTGTTTTATACTGGTTTATTTGAATGTAACTAGCTTTTGTACTTTGTTTTGTATCAGTACCACGGTGTAAGATAAGTAGGTGAGGAAGCGAAGCAGCCAAATGTGTTCTCTTAATGCACTATGTTTCGCTAGTTTGCCCACTAGGATCGCTGCGAACTGAGGGCCTAAATAGGGTAACCTAAAATATATAAATACTGGGTATTGTATCAGTCACCATTTCTACAGTGCAAGTAAATAAACTAATTACAAAAGGGGTTCTAGACTCAATTGTACTTCTATGCAATAGTGTGATGTACACATCACAAATTTGGGAGTATATCTTATTTACAATAAAATTTCGTTTTTTTAAAGTAGTGAATAGTTTATTTATGTATCTTTCTGTACACGTTAGAAGACAATTTATCATATTAGA
The DNA here is from genome assembly GCA_022664845.1 of Lepisma saccharinum. NCBI lineage: Eukaryota > Metazoa > Arthropoda > Insecta > Zygentoma > Lepismatidae > Lepisma > Lepisma saccharinum. The sequence continues at coordinate 19,171 of JAGDQP010020019.1, read as the reverse complement.
TTCTGAAAGATGTTTTGGTATGTTTTTCTTATTGAAAATAATTTTTAATGCATTCCCATTCCACGTAGAAAGCTTCCTGTTAAAATTTTAACATTCATGAATAGAACACCGTTTACTGCCTTGAAATTTTTTAGTGTTTTATTTTTTATTTTTCTAGTAGAAGAGTATGAGTTATATTTAATTTAATTTAGTTAAAAATTATGGCTGTACACTCAATGACATGTCGTCTATATACAAGATATTATCTTGCACTTGGGAAATAATAATATAGAATCGATGGAAAATGTTACATAATTCCAGGCTTTTCTTTAGTATACGTCGGACGTTCCATTTATAAGCAGAAACAGAGCAGTCACAGGTGGTGTCAGGTTAAACGTGATGTGCACCGTGTATTATAAAAATAATAACCTAAGTTTTTCTAACCCGTCTTGGTTACACTATCGCTTACTCGACATACTGTCCGTGTCTTTTGTAGCAACATATTAATGGAAATATGTAAATAAATATGTCACCATGATGTAGCATTACCATGATTCCGATTCATAGGCTTGTGAATTATTTCGTTCGGACAAATTATGCTGGACGTAAGCTAAAGTAAAACCTAATTCCAAATTGGAAAAACTAAAAAGATGGCTACTCTTTAAAAACTCCCCTGGATCTTTCAAAAGATTGAAGTTTATGTTAGGTTGGGTTACCCTAACTTCTATTCGTTACAGTCATCTTTAACTGGGTTAACGTCTTTAGTACTTCGCTGGTCCGAAATAATGTAGGCCTACTAAGCATTGCGATTTCTCGTCCGGGGCATAGCCTGCATAACGGGTCATTCTTGATTCTATAAAAACCTAACAAGAGTCGGTAATCCAAAAAGTGTTACGAAGAGCCATCTATCATTATTATTTCGTAAAATACGCACTCGAGTTGCAGGGCAGCATGCGGAGGAATTCTGTTATGATTTATGAATGACATGTTTGCTACTAAAATCACAAACAATGAAAAAACGAAGACGGTTTAGGTAAAGTTTGATGAGATATTTTTCTTCATTCCACGCGATGCACATAACGTTTAACACTGACTCCATGTGCTCACCCCAACCTGGAAGCAGGCAAATAATCCAAAATGCGTTTCGCTCTTTCACTCTAATTTCACACTTGCATGCCTCTAAACTTTGTTATATTTTGTGGACCACAAAATAAAATGTACCCGAGAATTATTTGTGTAGTGTATCCTTCCGCTAACAAGTAAGTCGAGAATTGAAGCATACAACCGAATAACGCTGTATTTCACATTGCGGAATGTGTTGAGTTACCAGTTGAATCATTCTGTACGGAAAATGACCGACATATACTGAAAGGTTCGTTTCGCCATTGGTCAAGAGATGGATGACACTAGTATGCATGGGCGGATTTTTGGAGGTCATTCCCCCGTCATTTCAGAATGACTTTAAATGTTTCATTCTAAACTATAGCTTTTAAAGTGATTGCCTCCTCCCAGGTCTCTATCGTGCACCCAAGGGTCTCTCCCTTAAATTCGCCCGTGCTAGTATGCTGGAAAACTGGTCTCTTAGCGGAACAACGCTGTATGTGCAAGCAAGAAAGCGGACGGCAGCGAAGTCAAGTTATCTGCTGCATTGTGCCATAGAGCGTTATTCGCCGGAAAGCTACAATTTTAGTTTACCATCACCTTAACCGAAATATTACCTATTTATTTAACAATATCCAAATACAGGGCAATTTCAGTTATTTTACACTGGATATATTTGATAACAAATAACATGGAAAAAAGATTTTTGAAAGAATTGGCGGCTTTATTCAGGTACCATTTTAGTATTTGCCTGGAACGGTCGAGGGTATGCTCAGTCAGGATAGCCGGTACCGGAAATAAAACCCGGGTCTTCCCGATTCCAAGGCGAGCACTCTACAGATTGCTCTACGTATAGTTGCATACTTCGTTGAAAATAAAAGAACTTCTCAAGTTAATGATTAAATTCACGTCGAGAATTTTAATTATATTACCATAAGGTGACCTCTGTTTCCATGAAGACAAATATTTTACACAATAATCTCGTGGTGAATTTGGATGATTTATATACTTCCAAGATGTGTCATAGTAAAATAAATAAATAAATAAATAAAGATTGTTGAAATTACGTAATAAATAGACTTTGGGTTCTCCACTGTATAACATGATTTGACCTAATCTAACCTTACCCTAACATAACCAACTATTAAGAAAACAATAAAGGAAAGTGCGCTAATAGAATAAAGAATTGTATAGTGGACAATAAAGGGGCTTTCTTCGGTATTAGACAGTAAACTAGAACTAACCTTATCTCTGCTAGTAAATCAGCCATCAACATAGCTTATTACATCAATGAGCTGACACATTAAACTGAGAGATCCGATACAAAAAATGAAAACCTGAACGAATCTATATATAAAAGTGATTAATATGCTTTTGGGTATCCTTAGAAGTATTCTAATGAATCAGTAACACACATGTTATCAGTTCTGAATGCATTCGGAAAGTTTCTAATGTCCAGCTAATTGGGATGATACTATTATACGGGACATATCTAAAGTGGGACAAACTTTACAGACGAATTAATTACACCAAAACAATAAAAAAGTTATGTAAGCATCTGGCCGATTCCGCTTCCTTTTCGAGATACAAGATGATACAGCTCATACAAGGTTCTCAATTTGGAGCCCAAATTCTACAACTGTCAATGGTAAATATGATGAATATTTTCCCATAAATCAGAAACGATCCATTAAAATAAAATTTAGTTTAAGGTAATTTGTAGCAATCCGGTGAATAGAAGATTAGAAAATATCCCATTAGGTTCAGGCGCCAATTTGGTATATTGTTAAATTCTTTCAATTGCAATTGCGTTAGTATACTGGATATATGCTATCCTCTGGTGATGGCTGTTAATATACTGTAATCTGACGTTAAACGTTGATAATTGATATGCGGAATATTTCATCTCGTATTCTAGGGAACATAATTTTTGTATTCCTGAGTGGTGTCCTTCCCCACCTACTTATCTTACACCGTGCCTTAGAATTATTCTAATATAACAGTAATTCACATATTGTTAATTCTAAATAGATCGAAAAAAAAAGTTTCTAATTTCAAAAGTGAAGCCTAATTGGGGGGAGTAGCAGCGTAAGGCAATCTGGGACCAACCCGGGGCAAGTGAACTTGGTTGATGCCCGTTCACGAACACAATCAAAACCTCACACTGCTACTTTTGGCCGGAATATCTTATTTTTTATTATTCCGAACTCCACGGGAAAACTGGTGGCTGCACGGGGGCTTACATGCCATGATAGATATCTTCCTGCCATTCGACGTAATCTATACATGCGAATGGTTATTCAGATTCCGGAGAGTCATGATTATGAGTCATTACTCCAACACAGAAGTAAGTCCTGAGACGGCATGGCTATTACGCCACCGACCACCATCGACGTGCTCCAATGATTAATTTTATCAAGCGATTATTTTAATTTTAATTTTATTTATGGAGCGGTTATTGTGTCGCCATTTGTGTCAGTGCGGCCCTTCGGGAGGTGGGTCCTCGGGCGGAGGAACCGCTGGCCCCCCGCTTACGTCGCCACTGATTCATATAATCTTAAAACTACTTTAAGATTTTCTAACCTCATAGGTGCATGCTATCACCAGTTAAACGATATGGTAGAGATACTGTCTAAAGTTCAACCATGGCGCGTTGTATGATAAAATATAATATTTGCATCCACTTTAGATACTTCCAAAGATGAGGATAATTCCTTTGGATTCCATTCCTTCGATGGAATAATAATTTCGGATCAGGTTTTGAATTAATCAAACCATTGTATCTGATTAAAGATGACCTAAAGTAATTCATTTAAGTTTACTTCAGTGCTCAAAGTGTATTTGTGTGTTTGGGGGGAGGGTACGGGGGAGCATTTAATTTTGGACTTGGAGTACCCATGCCTTTTTATCAATGGGAGCTCATTGCGTTTACTTTCAATAGACAATCGCCACTACTAGGTGCAAGCTTACCCTCGTGCTTTTCTAGCTCACTTCTCCAAACGTTCCCTTACAACGAACTTCGAGCACTGATTTACCTAACCGAAGAATACCTAGCTTAACTCTCACTATTTTAATGAACAGGGAGAATATCCGAAGTGCAGCCAAATATTTGATTTTGATTAGTTACAAATATCTCCCTCCCAGCCATGCTCTATTGTAATCCCTTCATGGCCCATATCTTAATTTCATTATGTCATTTCATATTTATTTTTTTCATTTTTGAATTGCAATTTGATATCTACCTCCACATAGCACAAGTATATCCTATGGACATCATTGGATGCAGTCATACCATTCATTTTGTGTCCACAGGAGACGTACGTCCAATGGAGAAGGCAAGGGACGTCCATTGGACTTCCAAAGTAGACTCGATGGTTATGTCCAGTGGATGTCCATATAAGGTACGATTATAGACAAGTACGGATTTTAACGGATGGGCTGTAACATGTGCACGTACGTCCAGTGGACGTCTCATTTTATGTCCATAGGACGTCCAGTAGAACCATAAGAGCAAAATGTTGCTGGTTCCACATTGGCTCTTCTTTTCAGAACGTTACTGACAATTTTTGCATACGGGTTATCCCATAAGTATTGTATGTGCGATGACCGCTGCAATGATACCATCTGACGAGCGAATAGTGAACTAGAAGGCACTTGCCATAGCTGAGTCCTATAGGGCACTTCATTGTGTAACTGTGTGTAGAAGGAGAACGGTTTACGCCACGTGTTGGAACTGGCTTGTGTTTGATAATGGCAGTATCGTAGGACCACATACGGTCTGTCATGCTATATGAATTTCACCAGGGATATCCAGCCAGCGCAGTTGCACGAAACAACAAGGCCGTATATTGTCAGGATGCTGTCTGTGGATGTGTGAAAGTGCCAGGTGGACGTCCCTGGGGACTTTCGGTCTGGGGACACCAGCCTCACCGATAAGCCACGGGAATGGAGTATGATGCAGCTGGACAACGATGCCTTGCGAGCAGCAGTGGAGGCAAATCCAGTACAAACTGTTGAGGAACTGGCCAGTGAACTCCATGTCACCCATTCGACCATCCATCGTCATCTGCAGAAACTCAGAAAATGGATACTCCTTGCATTAACGCCTCAGCAGAAGCAGCAGCGAATTGATATATGCAGTTCCCTACTCACCCATCACAGACGTGAGCCATTTCTGGACAGAATGGTGACAGGGGATACAAAGTGGATGCTCTACCATAACATTACACGCAAACGGCAGTGGATACCTAAAAAGAGGCCACAGGAGTTGTGGCAAAACAGGATCTTACCCCCTGTAAAGGGATGTTGAGTGTTTGGTGGGATATCCGTGGGATAATTCATTTTGATCTCTTGCCAGGTAACCAAACGATCAATGTCTACTGTCAGCAGCTTGAACGTCTACGGACTGCACTATTGGAGAAACGTCCTGCTCTGGTTAATCGCATGAGTGTGCTCAAATACGGTGATAACGCGCACCTACTGACCTATTCACGGCAAGAACGATCTGTACTTAGATCGAGAAACGTGGCTGGAAGAAACTCCCCGACTCGGAGTTTTCAACAGATCTTGCACCAACAGACTACTGTTTTTTGCAGCCTGCAAAACCCCCCGATGAGGAAAATTGGTGGGACACCGGCGGCCCGACGAGTTTTCCTCATGGACCACCTTTCCGGGAAAACACTGCAAACTGAGAATGGCGTGCGATGAACAGTGACTTAGTTCTTTGTCTCCCAAACCGGTGACTTCTTTCAGTGGGGGATTTCAACAACTGGTTGACAGGCGGCCGCTGTCTTGTGACCATAATATTTTCAGATTTTCATCCGTTGGAAACTATTTACTGTATAGGTGTGCGTACAGTAAGGTACTGAGCATTGCAGAATAAATATTTTCAAGAGAATTTATCAACAGAATTTATCAATTTATGTAGCTGATTTAAAATTAATTTATTTTTCCGTTCGAACATTCAGAGTACGAAATCTCGATATTGTGATCTAAATGACGTAACTACAAAGACTAAATTAATATAGACCCAGAACTCGCAACTTTCCATGCTATCCATGCTTGACCGTCTATAGAGTACCCATTATATACTAGGTTACTTTAGCAGGCCCGCAGTTGGGCCTGCCATCTAGCGATCGCAGTTGGAACTACGTGCAATAAGGCAACATAATATTTATATTGCTGAATGCTGTTGCTTCCTCACCTACTTATCTTACACCGTGACCAATACTCAGGAGTTACCATAGAGCTTATAAAAAATAGAGAGAGCCTAAGGTTGGTTTCTTGGCGAGGGGTGTGAAGCCGGTGGGGAGCAGTGGGAAATACTAAGCGCACACCGTTGCCAACCAGTACGACCCGGACGGAAATGTACCATAATGTATGTTTAAATACGATATTAACTTGTACGATCTGCTCCAAATGTACGATAATTCAGTAGACGTTCAAGAAAAATCATTTATGCTTCTTATACGAGTGAAATTAGCATATAATGGAATACTTCATAAAAATGCGGAGTGTACGATCCAAGAAGCAAAAATACGATAATTTAGAGTGCATTGTACTATTATAATGGAAATGGTTGGAAACCATGTGCGTATAACCGACAATGACGTAGTCAGTTTTTATATGATGTAATAATATCACGATCATTTTAAGGTGCATTTAATTTTTTAGCGTACAAGTGCTATAAACATTAAAGTGCCGATTTGTGCAGTATATCAATGTCGTTTAAAGACGGGAGAAATAAATAAATAATGCAGTTAGAAGTGGAAAAGCATCGAGAAATCACGTTCCACAGGTGAACATTTATATGCATAGTATGTTTCAGTACTATTTGTCTTTTAGGCCCTTCTTTAGTATACATCGGGCGTTCAATTTGGAACCATATATGGAGCAGTCACAGGTGGTGTTTGTCAGAGGTGATGTGCATTGCGTATAATGAAGAAAAATATCTAAACTGGCTTTTTCTAACCCGTCTTCGTTCGTTACCGCTTACTCGACATACTGACCATAATTTTTGTAGCAAGACATCAATTGTGAATGGAAATAAACGTCACTATGACGTAACATTTTAATGAAATCTTTATTCTGATGAAGTATCTTCATAATTTCGTGCGTTAAATATAATGTAAATCGCAGAAATAGTAATGTTGTCGGCCTCTGTTTAGCATACGTCGGGCGTTCCATTTGGAAACGTAAATGGAGCAGTCACAAGTGGTGTCTGTTAAAGGTGATTTGCATCACAAATAATAAAAGGAAATATTGAACCTGGCTTTTTCTAACCCGTCGTCCCTCGCTATCGCTTGCTCGACATACTGTCCTTGTTTTTTGTAACGAACCATCAATGGTGGTATGGAAATAATCACTATGACGTAATATTACCATGATTCTGATTCATGAACATGTGACTTATTTCGTTCCGAAAAATCATGCCGGACGTAAGCTAAAGTAATACCATGTTGTCAATATGGACTTTTATTAACATACGGGTTTAACATAGAAACCTTTCAGTAGCTCAATAACGCGTTCCGTGCATCAAAATAGTCAATATTTATCTTGTGAACCAAAACATTGCAACGACCTTGAAGCTCCGTTCCATTGTATTTTATTTTAGACGGTTTTGTTTCGTTTATATTGAGCTTCAAAAGGGAAGGATTTTTACTGTGCTGATCTCAAACGAATGGGTAAACAGTGTCGTCCTTTGTCATTGGTCGAGAATCAATTATTCATTTCAGTTATGTGGTTCTTTTCTATAGGGTGCTAAAATGTGAGAATTTTGGTATTTCTGGTTAGCCTTGTACTTGCCTTACTGACTGTTTGGAACGTATTGGAAAAAGTTATTTTAATGGAACTGACCCAATGTCAACTGTAAATTTTCATATGGTATTCAAGAAAGGGTCAGAATTTCGAATTGTTTATTATAACTGAACTTATGCGAAGTCATGTTCATATAAAAAGCAGTGATTTACAAATTATTTCGAAAAATAAGAATTTGGACTTGAATTGCTAAATCTGAACTCATTTTGTGAAACCTTATTTCTGTCCAATTGGTTTCAAATGTGCAGATACATAATAATATACAGAACAGAAGAAATCGAAATAGATTTTTTTTCTTCCAAATCGAGGCTACGATCTGTGGGGATCCTTTAAGTCATGTATTTTCCTACCTTGTCAGAAATGATTGTTTAGAGTAAATTTTGTGTCACCTAACCTAGAACAAAATGTTACTCTGTGTGTTCGTAACTAAACCAAATATGTTACTTTACTGAAATAAACTATGAGTAAAAAGGGTTTATAAATGTTAATTGCGAAAGCTTTAATAAGTAGAAGTAGCTCAATATTTAAGTTTTGAATCAGTTATGCGTTTCTCGAGTGACCTCGCTGAAAAGGTTCAGCTAGCCAGTGTCCAGTCTGAGTGTAATTGAATATTGAGTCTTTACGAGTGTTACCCACTAGCCCGTTTGAATGTGAAGTTTCACTTCCTCTCTTTACCCTTCTTTAGGGAAGTAAATCCTCGGTTGGTGGAGTGTAACGAGGTTTCACGGGGACGCGACCGGAAGTGCATTTTATATGATCGGTTCTTATGCTGTTTCTGTACTGCGTTAGTACCCCCTTTTCTCTGGGTTGTCAGAGAAGATTCTAGCAAGTGGCGACTGTAATTGTTGGTTCTTGTGCTGTTCTGTCAGTCTCCTACTTGTTCTGAGGAGGTTTTGTTTACAACATACATATCAAATTTCATTGTAAACGAATCTTGTAAACGATTCGTTTGTGAATTTGATTTGACCTTAATATGAGAACAGAATCCACGACATTGTCACAGCGAGTTCCAGTTTTTTTTAAACTAACTTAATCTATTACCTAATCTACTGAAAATTTATACGGGATAAATGATCAAGAACCTTCACTGCATGGGCTGGATAGGATTATTCGTCTCTAACAAACAACTAAATATTCTATCAATATGCTGAATATAAAATCGGTATGCAAAATACAACTATTAGAACAACTAATTATATACCACTCACGTTAAATAGTCTGAAGTTAGTTTCGAGATGACTTTTGCCATGTTCACTTACCAATGAGTGTAAAGTTTTACTAAATAAAATTTTCGAACTTTTAGATTAATTTCATTCAAGTTAAATGCGATCTATGTTCGATCACCTAGAGATCCTTAGTGGCACAAGTGTGTCGGTACCTTCACAGCTTTTTCGGTTCAGTGGTTTGAGAATACAAGGTTATTGTTGTATGACGAACGAGGTTTAGTTGCAGGCTTCCGGGGTGATATAGCGGTTTAGGTTTGGGGGAAGTGTATAAAGCACCTTAAAACGGAACTTTGATATTTATCCAATCTGAGATGCCAATAGTTGGATCTAATACCTGGTCTAATAGTTGCTGTTTTTAATGCATCCGAGTGTTGCGGAGTAGTGAGTTCAAATTGGTAGAAGTGAATGTTTAAGAATGAGGTAGGATTTAGCTTTTGCTAGCTTCTTGAACTGAATAAGCCCTGAATTGTACTTGACCACTGAGGTTCCGTGTCTTACGTTTTCGCCCTTATTCGAATTTTTAACTGTTACTTCAGCATTTCTATATTTATTGTCGGACAGATTTCACATATTCGTTCCAGGGCACTAGATGGAAAGCTAAAAATTATTTGATTAACTTGAATCAAAAAAGTCATGTCAGCGTACAGTGTTTCATACTGCGAAAACTTATCGTCAATCTTAGCTACAGCTGTATCCATTATAACATTGTAAGTGTTAATGCAGAATAGTTTTAACGTAAATATTGACGACGGCGCTTCGTCGGGGCATACATCGTGGGGTTGCTTTTTCCTTTTCCTAATACACCAGCGACGACATCAATCTAATGATTTCAGCCTTTCGCTCACAACTTTACAGATAATTTAGAATGCTTTATTAACTTACTCGAAGTTCTTCTGGGCTTCTTTCTGCAGACTAATTGTGTTGTCTACCATTCCATATGCTTTTGTATAGTACATCGTTGAACAGATTGGAGATAAACATATGCTTCAAATTCAAATATCTGTATGTAATGAAAGCAATCAGTACAGTCTCATACTTCATGAAGTAATCAAGACTTTTTGCTTCAAAACAAGTCTTGAGTTCAATGCTGTCAATTCTGATTCAACAAAGGTGCACTTAGACATGGCTGCTTTGTCTGCTGAAGCTTTAGAAGCGCTGGTCTCTTTTTGAAGTGTCATGCCAGGGATGACGTTCTACATTAAAAGTTACACCCAGATTTCAAAACTTCGATATAACTTGGTTGCAGTTTCTTTGCTCAGCCATGTTGTGGCACCGAAGGAAGATAATGTGTTATCCCTTTCTTTCTATTATTGGCTTTACCCTATGCTCAATATTCCTGTAAGAATCCTTGAAAGAAAAACAAGCTGCCTGTATGTTTCCGAAATATAAAATGTTTGGCACAGTGAGGCTGGGTCACAAGCGAACAAATTGGCTACATGAGTACTGCACAATACATGGACATGGTTAAGGTTTTCCTACTTCAAAAATGAAACAGCTTCTTTGTATTCTCCATTCAATGCATATTACTTGCTGATCACAAATGCAATATTCAGGAGGTATGTTGTTATATTGCAGTATCTTTTGCAGGTTTTCATAGAGATCTGTCTTTGGAAGACTTCAATCGAAATAAACAAGGAGCCCAAAGCTAATTACGATGATCGAACATCGCCGCTAATTATATTTTAGAATACACCTTTTGATTAAAACCTGATGATTCCTTGAAGGAACTTGATCTTTGAAATGGAGATATTGTTTTCTCCTGAAACATGTGTCAGAAAGAGTAGAGTTGTGATGAGTATTTGAACTTTCGTGTTCCGAGACCCATTCACTGAATCTTAGTTTAGAAAAAAAAATGATTGATATGACGCAATTGACGCATACATCAGGCAGATTATGCATAGAAGTCCTGGAGGTGACGAGTTTAAGCCTGGCCTGGTACTTCTAGCTAAGGAATTTATTTTCGACTGTTCTAATTCATTTAATTCATTCTGATTTGAATTAAAACTGAAATTTGTCAACCAAAAATGCTGTTATTTTATAGGAAAATAAAACAACTGCCTTTTTCTTTAAGCATATGCTTTCTCTTTGAAATTCTCTAATTCGTTTCGCTCAGTCTTTTCTTTCGCTTTCCCCCTTTATTGAAATCCATGGCAACCATATCATATACCACACACACTCATAGTTTGTAGTTCATCGCGACAAATAGGCTGCGCTAGCAAAAGAGAAAACGATAATTAAGAAAAAACTTTTTAAAGAGACACTTTTCTTGAACAATTCGTACCAAAATGTAAGTAATAACTTTGTTTATTTATGACTAAAAGGAAAAACATGGGACGCGCTTTTGTATATAGTAATTTGATAAATTCTTGAAATGGCGCGCCGCATGCTTTCTTTTTAGTCATGCATAAACAACATTATTTACTTTTTCTTACGAGTTGTTTAAGAAAAGTGTGTTTTTAAAAAGTTGTTTATTTTTTCTTTCAAGCTATTTCGGTATTCGGATACTTTTTTTTAAAGCTAATGTTTTGTGACCCAAACGCTAAAGCGTTCAGCAAGCAGTCAAACGACAGATCGTTGAAGGTTAGTATTTATTATAGTATAAAGAAATTCAAATTGAATATATATATATATATATATATATATATATATATATATATATATATACTAAAATATTATTTTAAAATTTTTAGAAATATATGAAAGTAACAATGAAATATTGTATTGACACCCGACTTATGTCGCTGTGGAAAATTTCATCATTGTTCGGAAAATAAGTTAAATTTACGTTGCAAGATTTGGGGACACCACGAACCATTGTGAATGAAAGGAAGTCTGTAAAGAAAAGCGGCATGAGGAAATGATTAAGTCATGACTTGATTAACCGATTGCTTCCACTTATTGCTTGTTGGAATTACTAAGTAAGATCGTATTATTAAAAAACTGCTAATTTAAGAGCGTTATTCGATTTTATTTAGCTCAGTGATGCCCAACCTACGTCCCACAGCATTTACTTTTCCGGTTCGCCACATATGTTGCACTTGTTTACCATGATAAACATGTCGAAAGATTGATTTATTTCTCCTTAATTTATACATGATTATGGTAAACTTGTTTTTAATACTTTGATTTTGGCCACTTGCTATATTTACAAACATTAATTGTCTGTATGTGCGAAGGACTTTCTTACATTTGCGGTATTAGCGTTTAAAATCTGCAATTAAACCAAACGTTCGATTTCTATGCTATTCATGTGAGAAGATGCTCTAGCCTGCGAAGATAGTGCTAAATTAAAATGTGACCTATGGGGTAAACAAGGTTGGGCATCACTGATTTTGCTGATAAAATGAATTACACTTTTTAGTTAACATGACAGTGGGTTACACTTGCGAAGATTTTCAAAGAGTAAAACAAATTCGCAGCCAGCAGCTAGCGGCACAGTCTGGCCTTTTAAACTGGACGGTGTTCCAGTACGTGACTACTCAGATTCACAGTTTTGGTAATTAGACAATTATGCAAACCAAATTACTTTCTACTCTTAACGCATTCCGTCAAAATCATGTTTTTCAATAACCCATGAAGTTGGAAAACATAAATATCGAAAAAATTACGTTCTTTTTTGAATATTCTTTAAATACGAAATTATTCTCATTTTCGTGAATAACGTTACTGCACATATCCATTGAGCCAGCTGACTAGTTTGTCTGGACAACCTGGTTTACTGGAAATGAAACCCAAGTCAAAATTGACTGGAAATGAAGTCGAAAAACAAACCCAATGGATAAGAGCTTTCGCTCGTCGCCTCGACTTCGTATTCATACAACACACATATCTACTGTAATTTGTTCGGAATCTACTTTAAAATAAACAACCAGTTATTGGGTTGTCATCTCCAATCAATTGAAGGCAGTGCCAAACCATAATTATTTCACCTTGTCGAGAATCTTTAGGTCATACACCTGACTTCGGGCAGATCTGTACTCATCCCATCACCCTAACCTAGAACAGCGCCGAAAATTTCTTTAGCATCTCTTAAATATTGTTTAAAGTAAAATATTATTTGGAAAATTTCTAGCAGCACATTTCAGAATAACTTTAAATGTTTCAGGGCAATGCTCTGGCAAGTGGTCCATTGCCAGTGAATTTTCGAAATAAATTCGAAACTATGATGTCTATGTTTTTCTATCAAGGAACAGTGGAACTATATTATACTGAAACATTTAAAAAAATGTAAAATATTTTGGGCACCGCTTAACCTTGGTTCTTCGTACTCCCTTACTCCCCGCTACAAATATACAAGACTGACACAACAATCGAACAGGCAATTAAAAGTTTACCTCGGGGTCGGTTTTAAATTCACCGCACTGTACTTAAGACATAAACAACAAAACCTAATCTTCACTGTTACTAAGATTCAACTAAATCTTAACGAAAACATTGTGGACACCACTAATTTACCGTAACTTCTAATTTATTTTTAATTCAAAAAATAAAGTCAACATATAATTACAGATCAAATAACAATGTGTGACGGGAAAGACGTAAGCTATAGTGCTGTTACCGCCCATAAAAATCATTTTATCTTATCAATGTGTGAACTCATTTCCAAATTAAAAAATTTGATGGGCTCTTGAAATCAACACAAGTAATGTGCTTCAATCACTACTTAATCATAAATATCTGGCTAATCAGAATCAAAAAAATCGAAATATGCACATTTGAGCCCATAAACTTGTAAAAATCATAGATTTTGATAAAAGTCATATTTTGGCATATGCTTAAGAGATTTTGCTGTAAAACTTACACGATGGTCATTTTAAATTACAATAGCTTGATAGTTGTACTTAAGCGAAAATAATTTTCTCTTAATTAATATTTCTACTATTTGGTTTTGTTCATTAACACTTTTTAAACAGCAATTTCTTCACTAAAACAAAAAATCGTTTCATAATACATTTGTTAATAAGGAAAAAAGTAACGCAGAAATGATCTTCGTACTAGACTGATAAAAATGAACTTAAACGGAAAGTGTTAACAAATGACAGTTTCAATTTGCATGCACTGATTTTACAGCAAACAGCACACGCCGGAAAAAGTGATACTGAATTGAAGAAGAAAATGCTTTTTTTAAACTCTGAATCTGATTACCCAACAATTTTTCTATGTTCCAATCTGATGGGCATATGATTGGTATATTTGTAGCTTGATTTAAATATCTAAAATGTCTTAATTGTAAGCTTCAATTGCTCTCTTAACAGCATTTCTTGTGCATAGATGTGCTACATTACACCTCTTCTATCCCAAGTTAGCTGGATTTCCTATTAAAGGTTTCACGGTCACCCAAGATCCTCTATTTTGGTTTCCGAATGCAGTTTCGAAGCCAGTCTCTTCGAAACCTCGAGCGTCATGGTATGATCCTGGTGTCGAAAAGTGATATCTTGTATTTCCAGTTCGAGACAACAAGCAATCTGAAATGAAACACAAACAGTATTAGTACACAACTGTGTATATAAAAACAGTGTTAATATATACAAACAGTATTAATATATACAAATATAAAATATTGCAGGCATTAACAGATGAACTAAAATTATTCTTAATTTTGAAAAGATTAATGTTACATATTTGCTACAAAATTCACTTCTAGAACGCGGAGCAAGAGAAGACGTGAAAATAAAGCCACATTACACAATTCTTTCTTCTTGTACGATGCACATGACGTTTAACATGTGCTAATAGTCCCACTTCATTTTCGATCCTTCACTTTCATTTCCTACTTCCATGACTTAAAACCTTGTTTAATTTAGCGGTCCAACAGTTCCACACAGATTCCAAACATTACATTTCCTGGCTACCATAAACTGCAGTTTACCCAATAACTGATTACAAGTAAGTTCTTTATATTACGTAACAAAATTCAGTTTCACCCTTGCTCTTTAAAGTTCAACACTTTGAAATCAGCCTGGACCTGTTCTCCAGAATTAATAAACCGAACCTAATTTAAGGTAAGCCTTGTCAATCGAACCAAAACCACCTTAAGTAGCTTTACTAAAGTGTAATTGAGATCAAGCCCAAAATGTAAAATTTACAAAATAAGTGTAATGTTCACAATATGTGTGGAAATCTTGGAAAGCAAAATATAACGAAGTTCCAAGTCATGGAAAATTTTAAAGTGTGTTTTTGAATTAATAGCTACTTCCGCTTTGGGTCGAGCATACAGAGTGAATGTTAAACGTCATGTGCATCGCGTATAATGAAAATATAATCGAACCTCACTTTAACTCACCATGTTTCGCCCCTCTACTTTCTGTCTGTGATTTTTGTGGCAAACTACAAACCATTCATAACACGAACTTAGAAGTTTCCTTCCGCATGCCGAGGTCTTTGTATCTGTTGATGAATTCCAAGACAAAAATTATGAAAAGCAAATTGTAAAACGCGTTTCACGGTAGTTGTATGCTCTTTATTTGATTATTGTTTTAATTTACTCATTACAAAAATATTGATCTTGTTTATGCAGTACAGTTATAGTAGTGATAATTTTTCAGTCTTCGAATGTGTCTACTCTATTTAAAGAACATTAACAATTAAAGTAATGTGGTTATCGAGTTTAATCGAAATGTAAAGATTTCTCACTTAACCAGAGGGAAATATAAAGTTTCACATCACAGGGTAAAAGTCGAGTTTAACCAAGTGCCTCAGCTAGTGACCGTGGGAACGTAGAGGTTAAGTAAGGTTAGGTACGGTTATGTATTTTTACACTTTCGTTTGTTTATTTAAAAATACTGTAAAGATACATAACCGCACCTAACCTACCTAACCTCCACGTTCCCATGGTCACTAATTAAGGCAAAGTCGGGTTCAGTTAGCCCTGAACTCCCTGAAGTAATGCTCCCAATTGTCACAGATTCCATTCACCGCTACTTGAAACAATGAATCGGAACTATGAACTGTCTACGCGTTAAACTATACTTGTTTACACCACGCTAAAAGAGAAGTGTGGATACTACCCTGGTTCATAACAAATAGGGTAGTGTAAATTAGATCTGAAATTTAATTTCCAAACACCTTACAGAACTTATTATTTTGCCCCTCGAACTACACATAGATTTTGCTTCTGCAGAAAGCCTTAACGTATTTTAGAAAGTGCAAGGCGTATTAACTTGAATTAAAGCGCGTAATTAGTGAGAGAATTCCGTAATAATACAAAGATTATCGTATATACAGGAAAACACATATTTAAAAATTCCCTTGGATAACTATGGTAGTAAATTTAATTGACCTTACCTCTTCGTCTCCTCCCTTAATTTCTGCTTCAAAAATGATTATAACTTCGAGCGGAGAATTCTGCACCCTTCACTTTGTACACTCTAGTTTAATTCCTTGAATCTGCTTTCACAAATCCAACGTCGATCGCGTTTTACCTCTTAATAAATGAATCTTCCAACACATAAAAGAAATACAATGTAAATATTTACTATTTTGTAATTTTCAAACTCGTAATTCCATCTTTACTAGCCGAACAATAGCAGACTCCGTTCGCTTTGGACATCTGTGGCATTGGCCAATAAAATTGCGTTTATTTTTGCGGGAAATTTTGGCACCCGGTCCTACAAACATGGCCGCCATGAACATAAAAAATGGCTTCACTTTGATGACGTAGGACTCTCTCTAAGTTTTATCTGCTCTAGGGGTGTAAGCAAAAACGTTATACTAAGATAGACCTATCAACGCTATGTATGGCAGACTCAAAACGTGACTACACTACCGGAAGCTGGCGAGACGCCATTATATGGGTAAGATCAGTGGCGTAACTAACTGGGCCTGCGCCTCCTCCAACTTTTAATTATGATTGGACGAGATGAAATGAGATTCGAATAAGGAAATGGATCGTCATTTCACGTCCAAATGCAAAATTAATCGTCTTTCTGTTCTTGTTAGATAAAAAAGTAGTTTTAAATGCAAAATATTTCAGAAATGGTGCATTAATGATTTGTAAAGCACGAGATTTTCGTGGATATTTGTTTAAATGATCGTTTGATCGAATTAACAAAAAAAGCAACGACTCTGATGCTGGAATAGTAAAGAAACAAAGGTGTAGTGGGGCCAGGGTGCCGCCCCGGTACTTTTGTTAGACGTCTCTTTGTAATACGTACACACATTACCCCGAAGGTATCTAGAAAAAATCATTAAGTAATAAATGTTGACGTCTGGTAGCCTTCTTGTTCGTGCCATTGTGTAGTACGGACAAGCCACGACAATTTAGAGTTTTGGCAGATTTTTACTAAAATCAAATCTTTTCTGGCTAGAGCTTTGCTGACAAGACAATTACAGTTGATTAATCTTGTAGTAGTAGTGGCATTAATACTATCATTGCTATACTGCAAAAGTACATTATTCAAGGCTGTTCTTGCCATACTCATACTTTAACAAACTATTCGTGAATCAAACGCTCCTGTACTATTTTTTCTCTACTACACCGCTATAAAGAATCATAAAATAATTTAAATATGACGTAATCATTCAAATATAGGGGAATTGAAGAGGACAGGTAATTTCGCTTGAATAAAACAGAATGTGAGAAAAATCCTAATGCCGCATGTGGATCCGTACCGAGTAGCCGTAGCTCAGTTGGTAGTTTTTGCCTCGCACTCGGAAGGTCCTGGGATAGACCTATCCTGGCAGATTTTCCTTTCACACCAGCAAATGACGATATAGTACCTTCATTTTAGGCCCTTAACCATTCGTTCACCGATTCTTCACCTTACCCCAACCCAGTACGAGGAATAGATAGCTAAAGACCAGAAACAAATTCAGAGTGTAGTTTTAGAAATATTCCTATTATGCTAATGGTAGGGTTGCAATTAGACTACATCATCACTCTCATGGTTTTCTGGAATTCACATTGAAAGTTAGATAATGTTCCCTTTTTTTTTTAAAGTAAGGATAAATCCAACGATATTTGGAGAATTAAGAGAAAGGTCAAACACTTTACACTCCGGACGTTTAAAAAATGTTTACTTTCATAAAAGTACCAGCAACTCATGCTCGCCTTGTAATAGGGACATTAGAGGTTAAATTCCCGGGGCCGGCCATCCTGACTGAGGATTTAACTTCGGGCACACCATGTGAATGTGGGATAAGGCCTTGAATACGAGCAAGGCGTATCTCACCCTCTTGTCGTTATTAATATATGCAGTGTAAAATGGCCATATCTGAAAACTGGTAAATAAATACAGTTGTAATTCATATTTCATTTCCTATGATATGGAGGGTATGAAGGTAGCGCGCCACATTCTGGACTTACGTCACGAAGTAAGGCGGGGTAGGTCTTGCACTTGGTCGCCTTTACTTCCTAAATTGCCGAAGAGTAGTGTTACCCACGATACGAGACGAGACAAAACTCTCGTAATATACAGCTTTTCGAGACCAAGCACTTTCTGAAAAAAGAAATTTTTGAGATGAGACAGCCTCAATCTTGTTCCGTGAACAACACTACCCAGGAGTAAAAATGATAGACCTATTCTTGTACTCAATTTAGTATCTGCATCTCAGAACACCAGGAATGGGTGCACTGATGAAAAGTCCCAAGCGTCCTGGCCGGGATATAAACTCGGCTACAGGAAGTATCGAATCACTTATTGCTATAATTTCCTATGCCATGGTAGCTCAGTGGTAGAGTGCTCACCTCTGATGTGTGTGATTCTTCGTTAGACCCCGTTTCATGTCACGTGGGCTTTGTGGTGGACGAATACCTTGTGCGTGGATTTTCTCAGGGTGCTCCCGTTTCCTTTCAGTTTCTTCATTCCATCAATTAACACATTATCAACCATACGACCTGAATCAAAGTTGCCTAAAGGTTTAAATAAAATTGAAACTTGAGACTCCAACGTTGGATGTTTTCTAATCATCGTTCCCCAAGCAATATTGACATGTTAAATAAAAAATTACTCATGATATTTGGACTTAGACAGCGCGAGAATTGTTTCTATAAGGATTGCCAGTCTCTCCAAATACTTCTGACAACATGGAGCGATGTGGGTGGAAGGACC
>JAGDQP010020018.1:23371-33962 GCA_022664845.1 Lepisma saccharinum | reverse complement strand
CACTATTTAGACATTTGGAAAACTTACTTGATATATCCCGTAATGTTTAAGATAAATGTCAGTATTTACCGTTATCGGCAGACAATCGTCGAGAAACACCTAGTAGTTTCTTTTACCTTATTGGAAGGTCTCGGTTTCAGTTTCGCTGTGATTTGCGCACACACGCAGAAATGTAAGAGGTCTTTCTTACCGTAAGAACAAGTCTAGTGCTGGTCAAGCATTTGCTGCCGACACGTTGATCGCTTACATCACAGAAATATAATAACTTTCTTCTAATGTTTTACAGTTAAGTTTTCCTTCATTTTTATTCCTATTTTACTACAACCCATGAAGTTCTTATTCTGGTTTAAAAAAACTCTTTTCCACTTCAGCCATCCTCAACTATGATAACGAAAAAAAATTGCTGAAGTGGAATATAGAAATTACACTAGTTATAACTGTAACGTAAACATACTTATCCTTACGTAAAATATAATTTATTTCTAAATTAGACCTTCCGCTTTCTGCCAACTGGAAATTGTCAGAAGTTTGGCTAATTAACTAGTTATAAGAACAATATAAAACTTTTTAATTACATCTTCTATATCATTATATGTGAAAACTCAGGACTACTAAAATAATAATAATAGAATAATCTAGAAACCTGTAGGAATTTTACACTGTTACCTTTCG
Organism: Lepisma saccharinum; assembly: GCA_022664845.1. NCBI lineage: Eukaryota > Metazoa > Arthropoda > Insecta > Zygentoma > Lepismatidae > Lepisma > Lepisma saccharinum. The sequence continues at coordinate 33,290 of JAGDQP010020018.1, read as the reverse complement.
AAATCTAAATCAAGTGTTAGACAATGATATTATAGATAAGATGAAAGTAACGTTTATACATATAACGTTCAAATACACGTTGGGAATTGGACGCGTAATGTGCATAACTAGTTTTAATATGGGTTGGGTTTACATATTGAAAGTGTAACTCCTCTCGAGCACATGCATTCATGGGATCTATCTGTTGCTAATGCTTACATGAGAATACAGTTTTAAGCACATATTTACTGTTTTTGAATTTAATACACAACACTTACACTTTCCTGAGTGTCTACTGGGAATGTAGAGAAGACCATGCTATAAGCAATGCGAGTATATAAAAAAAAGATAAATACATTTGGAAATTACAAAAATTAATAACCCCGTTTTATATTAGAAAATCTAAAAAATAGGGATAGGAAGAGATTCGAACTGAGGACCCTTCACACCACAAGTCCAAGGTCTAACCACTACGCCACGAGGACGTTGTGATATGATGTTTTGATAAACATTTATTGATTCACCGTTTATTTGACAGTCTTCACTTCAAAAATTAAATTAGATTTTATAACTTTTTTCGCTCCATTTTGGGGAATATAATAGATTCTGTCACATGATTATACAGCGCATGCATTATATCTGCAATCTTTGTTTGCGTAATGTTTCGTTTGAGTCAACATTTCTCTATTTTCAGTTTCAGATAGTACTAAAGATATGGACTGTTTCATCGAGCGAAAACGATTTCCCTATGTTGCCAAATTTCTGACTTTTTGACTTAGAAATTTTTCGACTATTTCTCAATATTTAATATTTTCTTTCTAGTTTCGTTATTTATTAATATTTTTGTGACAAAATTTGAGAAAATATTCATTTTTACATACTTTACAAGTATAACAATTAAGGGAACGTCAGAAACTAAGGAGAAAAATATTATTGAACAAAAATTCTCAAATAAAGACATGCGAAAAAAATTTGAGCATGAGTGTACAATTATTCGTTTTTTTCTTTTGTTTCAGCGTCGGTCCTTTTTTACCAAATACCTAAGCTGATTTTTATATTTTCGCAATTTATTTTTCTCCTTTTTATTTAAAGGAACGTTTCCCTCCAATACGTTATAGGAACATTCACAAATTAAACGAATTAATTCGGAATGGGCATCTTGCGTACTTTAGGGTTTACCTTTGCCAGAGGGGCTAATAAATGCGCACTCTGCTTATTAGTCATTTTTCTTTCTACTTCAAAGGCTATTATGTTAAAAACATATAAAATGCTAAAGTTATTTTACAGGCACATAAACATAAAAGAATCCGTGGGGAAAACATTTGTTCGAACACGTTGCTCATCAGCGGTATTTTGTTTTGAATCAAATAGTAGATAACCATGAGCATTTCGAGTTGCGTCATCTTAGGCTTCTGTATAAATTTTGTATTATTAGGAAACAGCTGACGGGCAAGATAATTAATTTGAGCCCGATCTCTGGGTTTTTTAAAACATACGAAATAGTGGCTGTTCAAAGAAATATCGCGCATACCTCTGGCCTAATGGAATATATTTTGAGTAATAAACATAACATTTAAGTTTCGATGATGACTACCTTTAGTAAAGAAGTTTACAATTTGGCCATTACACTCACGCATTAAATCGTTATTAAAATAAGATGTGGGCCGGTACCCGCGGAAAAATCATCTATACACGGCAAACCCTTTTTGAAAGTGCACACAGGTAAGGTCTCGTACAAAGGTTGCAACTCGTCATAACTAACACCTTATTATATTTTTAAGTAAATTACTATAGTGATTAATAAATGTTTTGACAAAATATGATTTCCCGTATGCCGTGGGGCATGCTATAATGAATGTAAAAGGTGTTTGCCACTCCATATTCTAATATACGCCAGAACAAAATTAGGAATATAATAAATTTATTATTATTACAATTTACAAATGTTAATACTTCTATTGCCATTCCTTTAGTAGTAGTAGTTATAGCAGTAAATTCATGGTTTTGTTTTTATTCATTTTTAAGCATATTCTCTCGCCTCCTCAATGTAGATATTTCAAATTGAATACATGGCAAGTAAAGATGAAGTTTCATCCATGTATAAACAGTAAACTACCTGGCCATGAATGGGATAATTATCTGATGAAAGAATAAAACACTGGCGAATACCCTTAACCCTATCTGGTAATAATACATCGTAATTAGCGCTAATAGAAAATTCTGTAGGCAGCCCCGTTGCTGTAGTCGAGTTAAAATAGCTGTCATTATATAGAAAATGTGATAGAAAATTATACCACTCATTAAGTGACATGTGTATATGCGCATAGTAATTACGTAATCTTATAACTACAGAAAATGTATTCGCATCATCATCATCACACGCAAGACCAACACATATTTGAATTTCATTAAAATAATAATAATGATTTAAAATTTGCTTATCCATTTTTTCTCTATATACCAGCGAAATATACACCACAATAATACCTTATTTACTCTAATCGTTTTCTTTTATAACCATAAGGAAGAGTGTCATAGTTGTCCACACGCTTTCTTTTATTAGATGTAACCTGATATATTTTGTAAGTGTCGCGTATGGTGATTACTCTATGTTCCTTTGTTCGTGCAATTTGGCGACCAGTGGGGATGTTAACAGCTAGAAGATAATTTACTATTATATCCCGCATCTGCTCGAAATTAATATGTTTTAGTGTTTTATTATTTAAAGTAATACCCTTAATTTTACATGAACACTTACACATGCCGGATTTAGCACATCGAAAACGTAACATTTAGGCCCCCCAGCACAATATTCTCATATATATGCGTCGGCCCCGTATGTACTTAATTCGTTTTTCCAGTCACCAAGATAAACCCCGATATCTAAGTCGAGGGAACCGTCCGCGTAAATATATATTATACTATCTGTGTCATAGTATAATACACGATCACCGAGCAGGTCTAGGTAGCGGTATAGCTCAAGCCGGGCATGTGCTGTTGTATACGCCGCAATTACCGCATATGTGTTTTTCAGGGGGCACCAACACTGGCGTCAACCACCTAATTCAGCAGCCGAATTTCATCGCCTACTGCAATACACGATTTCACCACGATGTTGGGGTCGGTTATCTTATCAAAATATAGATCGGGCTTTGTAATAATGTATGTCTGCTCGAGGTTTTCACGCTGCGCGAACTTACCCCACAGCGAGTTTAGCGCGAGTTTGCCTATGCATTTTTGGCTTTATTTTTTACAATTTTATCGTATTCTAATTGAATGCCCTCTTTTTAGTAATATTCTTTAACGAAGACCAATTTCTGCTCGACAGTGCCACACCCTGCAGGCCACCCGTTACACTCAGTCTTCAACTTCATGAACAGGTTAATGTATTCTGTGAAAATACCGCCTTCTTTCTTTTCTGGATCGTGCAATACGACCTCGTACTCCCACACTTCATGCTTCTCGAGCACCATATATCCTTTGTCTACAGATTTTCGTACTTCATCTACTACCCACACACCAGTCAGGGCTCTCTCCTCATTGGTGTATGTGCACTCCACATCACTGCTGTTATGAGTGTCGGCGTATGTTCGACACAAAGGAAATAATAACTTGCTCCCGCTGCGGTAAGATTATGGTAGAGATTATCAGGCGGCACAACAGTGCATTTTATTATTCCCTCGAATGCTGAAATGTCGGGACACTCGCTATCACCAATGTAAAATTTCGGGTGGCCGATAGGGTATTTCTTGACCTTGCAGAAATAAGGGTAGAGCGATATTATATAAGCATACTTAACCCTCTCCCCCGGCTTTACCTTATAGTAGAGTTTTGAGGCATCTACTCGGCCACCGTACAGGGCATCTCGCGGTCTAATAGGGCATTTCTTAGCTGCTGGATGGGCTCGCACAAGGTTATTCACCTCGGGGTGTTCTCCGAGGACGTGTCACCACTCCCACTCCCACATTTCGTGCACCACATATCCTAGCTCTTTCAATTGCGCTATTCTAGCACATGTGCTCTCATAATGTGTATTGAAAGTACTATAAGGATTGTTATAAATTGAATTGTCACGCGCTGTGGGGTAACACCTCGGACAACCATGATGTATGCAATCCTGATACTCCCAGATATGTTCTTCGCCCTGATGTTGGTGTATTTATTAGCCTTAAACCAACCCTTAACCACTACCTCACTGCCATTACCGGCATGCTTAATATTAATGTTTAATTTTTTATCTTTATTACCAACCATTGAATTGCACCTATAAATTGGGTATCTCACCACTTATGCCCATTATGCGGGATGATAGAAATTTTGTACTTATTGTGTCAAGGAATGGGTTCATTCTTGATAGAGCATGAAACTCATTCATGAATTTAACACAGGCTTCACGAAGTATATTCACATCTTCGACACAATACTGGATCAGCTTCTCCTTAAATATGAAGCCAGTAGCACCGAGCCTTTCTTTCTCCGCCACATACCATCTCTTAAACTCAGTCCGCTGTTTTTCCCTCATATGAGCCACGTCGTAATAAGCTATTCCAGGCAATTCCCTACAACACTCCTGATTATCTTGCGTGTTAAATAAGTGGGGAAAGTGCCCCTTAGCTGTGAGTAAATCAAAGGCCTCGCTTAGTTTATTTAACACCATGGGGAGAAAGTTTAGGCTGTCAATAAACTTTAAGTAAAGGTACTCAATACACATAATTTTACAACCCTGCATAATTACGAATGGTATCCACTTTTTCTTTAGCATCATGCTTCGCAGAATAAAGTGGGCATCATAACCTTTGGGATTATGGACAATGCAGATAATTTTATTAATCCCTACTCTTCGGCCAGATAACTCAAGAATTCTTCAATACATGCAGCGCCGCAAAATATGTGTTGTTTTGTACCACAAGTATTACAGGGCTCGTTACCACTACATTTATAAAACTGTTATTGACACACCAGCAAAATTTGTTCATGTTTTGACACACCACCCGCTACTTCTTTCTCCTGCTCGACACTCAATATCGTAGAATGTTAACATCCATTTACGGGGAATAGACCCACAGCTAGGCTGCATGTAGCATAAATGTCCTGGTGGCATCATATTGCGACATAGAGTACACAAGGTTTCCCCGCAAACGTGTGGATTGCGAACTTTCTGAATTACATAGGCTTTGAGACACACCTTACACACCTGAAGAGTGATGCATAAAGAACTGCGTTGGTGGTTTGCAAAGCACTCCGCTCCGTAAAATCGCCTATTGCACTCATTACAATATATCGAGCTGTCGGCGGTAGTGGGTGTGCATGGCGGATTATTTCGACATTTACAACACAACAATTTACAGTGCCCCGCATGGTGATCTTTGTGCCAGAATTTCTTGTGACATTCCGCACAGTAGTAGTAGTACAAGAATGCCGCTGTCAAACTTGTAATTACATCGTAATGATTATTGGAGTATAACAGATTAATTTGTTTACCACCAGCAGGGCCTTCAAATAGAACCTTCTCGCCAGATAGGCCTTTATACACTGTTAATTTATATCCAGCGAGGTGCAGCTGAAATGTCCTTATTTCAGGTTTACCCCCACCACTGTTAGTTAAATCCACCCTGGCCTTCTGGCATAACACATACGCTTCTTTCAACATAAATCTTGGATATTGATCACGATACTTATGTCGTTCCTTTTTATTATCGGGGAATTGACTATGCCTACTGCGATAACCAGGGCATGAGCTAGGCTACGACTATTACTGTCTTTAACACGATCTATTCCATGGTTGCGCCCTATATATTCTGACGTTATGGCGAAATTTTGTTTAAGCAACCCCTTCCCCGTAGGTAGTTCGAGGTGGTGCAAATGAACCACAAAACGATACTTATACAAGAACGAGGTGTTAGATTGGATTACTTTTTCCAGTGCGCTCTAAACATTATCCCCGTTCATGTTCATTGCCGATCTAAACGATAGATAGAACGGTTTGTCTGGGTGATTCTGATTAATAAAGGTAACCCCAACCTGGTGATGCAAAAGTACGCCGGCCATTAACTAATCTACTAAATCTCTCATCGCCTTCCAATCCAGGCTATGGGGTCCTTATTCTCGGGTGGGCTTTCTATTTCAACTGTTATTAGTGTTCCGTTATCCTTAAAATATTTTTAATACTGGCGAGATTCGCTAATTATATTAAAAGTTTCCATTACAACAACTTAACACCCAAAACGTTTGGACTATTTTTTTCTTTTTTGCTATTGCAATATGTAGCTATAAAAGGTTTGGCTGTTTTCTCTATAATAGTGTTACTCAACAACAGTTTTAGCAGTCCTGGAATAGAACGCAAGGAGCTATTTTGTATAATACCCTATTATTATAATTAACCGTCAACATTTATTATATTCAATTCGAAAATAAATAAAAAATAATATTTTTAATTTAAAAACAACAACAATAACAACAGTAGCTAGGTCAGCCTTTTTTTAATAGTACTCAATGTCCTTATACTAAGTGTTAAAACATTATCAATATGTTTAGCTGTTTTATGAGATATACAGGGTTAAATAATTAACCTTTGACTTCGGGGTCACCATTTTTTCGCATATACTACTCAATACCCTTATACTAAAAGTAAAAACAAAATCTCAATATGTCTAACCGTTTACGAATTGACCTTTGCCTTGCTTGTAGGGTGTAGTAATTGTTGCTATGTAAAAGAGCTTCGTAGTCTTCTATTACATGTTATTTGGGTTAACTAGCATATATTTCTATGTATTTGTGCAATTTCTGCTATCGTGTACTCGTGTGGATGAGAATAAGGGTTGCAAAAAGAGCTGTGCTGTGTTGGAATATCTGCTATGCTAAATAGGGCTGAAAAATGATTTGTAGCCATTTATGAAAATTAACCACAACAAATACGACACGACGGCTTGCAATTTCTGGGTGAGGGCAGGAACGATTGTAATGTGATGGAAATTGATTTCAGACCTCTACTATGTCAAATAGAGCTTCGTACCCTTTTATAGAATCTCTGTTATGTTAAATAGGTGGGGTGAAAATACCGTAGCCTCTGTGCTGTGTTAAATAGGTTTTGGGAAAATGTGTATGTAATTTCTTGCTAGGGACTGTGTTGAATCTCTGCTATTGTGCCCTGTGTGGGGTTAATCTCTGCTATGTTAAATAGGGACTGGATCGTAGCCTCTGTAGCTTTGGAGCCTTGTGCACTATATGGGGTTAATCTCTACTATATTAAATAGGGGATGAAAAAAGAAATAATAGACGCATTCAAGGTGATTTATCTCAATTCTGTGATCAGTCGTGTTTTCTCTATTTAGCATGTCGTGCATCTGGCTATTCACTACAGGAATTCTTAAATAAATTCTCAACCGGCAACATTAATGTTAGCGATATTATGCTTTATTCGTTAATGAAAATGGTCCCTGTCGTGAGGCTAAGTTCTCCGTAAACCTTATATATGTGTGTGATGGTCCCTGGCGAGAGATTAAGTTCTCCATAAACCATGTGTGTGTGTGTTGGCCATGAGATGAATAGCCAGATGGGTTTAGTTAGCAGTATACACAAAACATTGATATGACTTCATGGGGGAAGTCCTGTGTAATATTTGCTATCCTAATTAGTTGTTGTTTTTTTGAAAAAGTGCCTGCAGTCTTTTATGTGAGGAATTTTTTATTATTTTTTATAAAAACAGTATTTTTTATTACTTGTTCATAAGATAGTTATATAATAAGGCCCTTATACTTTGCCTTCGTGGCCTTGTGTACTACAATAGCTTCAACCGAGCTCGTAGCCTTTTATAAAATGTAACTATAATAACCAGAACTAATACGCTGTGTTCTTTGGCAGATATACCACGGGTGCTGGGGAATATAGTCTACTATAGTCTCCTATTGCATGTTCAATAGGTTAGCTCGAGCACAGCCTTTAGGATGGCTCGTAGTCTTTTATGAAATACGACGACTCGTTCTTTAGCAGATATATCACGGGGCTGGGGGTTACTAGAACGCTAGAGTATAGTCTACTATAATCTCCTATTACATGTTCTGTGTGCTATGTTCTTCAGGGTTCTATAAAATGGTTCGTAACCTTTTATGAAATGGTCCATGTTTTTTAGCAGATATGCCACGGGGACTGGGAAAATAGAGTGGCAGAGCATAGGGTATAGTCTACTATAATCTCTTATTGCATTTTCTGTAGGTTAGCTCGAGCACGCGGCTCAAAGTTTTATAATATGGCTCGTAGTCTTTTATGAAATGGATTAAATTCTGATTAAATACAAAATACGCTCAAGTGACCGCATTCTACTTAGGGAAAATAGCCATCTACAACCTTCTATTGCATGTTCTATAGGTTAGCTCGAGCACACGGCTCAGTGTTTTACAATTAAATATGCAGTATTGGGGTGGGGCAGTGGAAGAAAGGGGGAAAATACAAAATATGTCATATTAGGGACCCCACTACCACGAGCGAGGGTATAATGTATTCTGTTGGTTAGGTTGGGGTGTGAATTAAATAGGGATGCGAAAAATGTGTTCATAGCCTTTTATACCATGTTAAATAGTAATTGGAAAAAAGGGCTCATACTCGTTTACAAAATAATATTACTTTTTTACAATTAAAAATAAGGGTCATAAAAGAGAATGATAAAAAGTAACTAAATCTGGTTCCAGAATTTGAGCCAAAGGTGCTTAAAACACACCCAAGTGCTGCCATCCTACTCATGCGATTCTATATTGTACCTATTGCGAATATAACGTTCGAATAATTACAACACTAATGAACTACTGTTCGTAACAATTCGCACAGATGGAAGGAACATTGCAGAGCTAAAACGGGTTACCGGCTGTTGGGGGATACTAGTCAGGTTCTGGATTGTATCATCGGGTTTGGGATTCGAACCCATTCTAACCCGGTGATTCGATTTAGATTTGATAACCCGTAGGTTGAAGGAGAGGTTTTAATTATTTCATTGCGATTGAACATTTTTTTCGGGGTGACCAGAGCGGGAGATGTTACCCCGAGAACACGAAAAATACAACGCCGAAATTCCCAGTTTAATAGATTTTCCAGACCGGGTCGATAAGGTTACCGGGTCACTTATATTTGGGTCAGGACCTGTCACCAGATCATCGAAAGTGGCCACATTCGGCTCTGGAACACGCATAAAAAGAGAAAGTGTGTGTAAAGTAAGAGAAAAAATAACCATAAATAGAGAGTGAAGAAGAAGGGAAAGGAGCAACGAAGACACGATAACAGTACATCAAGAAAGACAGGAAGAGAGAAAGACCAAAACAACTTGAAAATACATTATCATTATGCTAAAGAACACACACGCTGTTTACTCGGATTCTCACCAATGATGCTGTGTAAGTTCTCCAACCCGGAGATGAAGATCTGTTTGCATACTCCATCTGATGCGAAAAAGAAACTGGCTGGTAGGGAATCGAAGCCAGGTGTTCAAATTGGAAGTCCAACACGATAGCAATACTCCACACGATACCAATACTGTACTCAAAATGTACTTAACAAATTGTATAGTGTTTTTTTTCTAATAATAATAACATGAAAAGTAGATACTTCAGATCAACAACGTGTTCTTAACTGTCCAGATAACCACCTCAGACTTGATTTGGACTTTTCCAACCAACATTCGTAAATCCTTTTTCTCTGTATAGTGACCCAGGTATTTGATTCCACTATCTGAAAGATTCCCCGTTTTGTATGAGACGTTTTTAGATTCTTCACGATCGCTTTGTAAAAAGTTTGGGCTTGAACAGGGTTCGAATCTTTGTTGGTTTGCTTTAGTACTGAAAAGTTCAGCTCATTTCCCCTACTCTATTCTGCCTCCTAAGTTCAAGTGCGAGGAAAATATAACATTGAATATATGTTTTACATATGTGTTACGTGTGGCACCTTTTACATTATC
>JAGDQP010020018.1:0-18371 GCA_022664845.1 Lepisma saccharinum | reverse complement strand
ATCTTCCTGTTGCTATTAGACTTGTGCAGCTGTTGGCAATGGTACGAGGTGGAGGACACCGCCGATCTGGATAGCGTTCAGCATACAGTGACACAGCTGTGGTTGCATTTCTGTGACATTCACAGTAAATTAAAAGAATGTCTAATTTTTCTTCATTACTGAGGACCGACATATCAGAGGACCGGCGACCGACACGACGAAATCAAATGGAATAACACACCACAACAAGGTTCACTGTATCAATAGACGACAAGTGCAATTGCGTTACACTACGTTCGAATATCCCTGTTTGACACAGACAGCAGCACAGCAGATCAGATCAGGAAAAACAGGTACACTGAATAGTAGAACGTGCCGTACTGATATTGGTTTGGTTACAGCACACCTTAGGAATATTGCAAGCAACCTGTAGCAATCAACCACGTTGTGCGCTGAAGGGCAAATTAGAGAACAAACGCTTTATCCCTCCAATACACCCACCCAATGTGCATAGGAGAAAGCAAAGTCAAATAGCATCACTGAACAAACGGTACTTCAACACGCTTTCTTGCAGACTCGTTAGTGTGTGCGTGTATGGTGTTGGGGATGGGGGGTGGAAGGGGGCAGCTGATTCCTATGCTAAATGTCCTCTGGCATAGTGATCTGTACATTCATTGGAACTACACGATCACAGGCATGTCATTCAATCCATATAACGCCCACTACTTTATCTCAAGTCCAATCATCGCAGTTCGTTATCATACACAACAGAAACCGATTCGTGAGGTTCAATGCAGCACGTTCTGACCTATCATTTCAAGGTTACTTTCCAACCTTACATCCTCCCCCATCTTGCGCCGCGCAGCGCCAAAGAACTCTGTTTCTCCAAAATGTTCCCGCAATACACTTTCACAACCGTCATCTTCAAAACGATATACATAATTGAATTTACTGTACCCATCCATAATCTTTCTAATCAAGGTTTCAACGACGTCTTTGTACAGACTGTGGCCACTTGCCACAATCCCTTGCTCTGCGCATGGTACTACACACTTGCATAACGTCAAAACAATGTCTTCCCTCCCATCTTGTCCAGGTCCCAGTAATTGCATACAGTATGAACTTTCGGACAGTAATACTTCGACCGTTCTCACTCCTTGTACCGCTACGTATAGTTTTCCGATCGCTCGAAACAATATCCATGTTTGGCAGCCATTTTGAAACCGGTGACCCGTGTAACAACTGTTTTTGCGGAAAATTGGGTCATTTTCCAAGATCTATCCAACGAGGTGTCACTCGAACCATGTTGCCATTTGCCATTTTGCAGTTGATCCCCGGGGCCCTATTATGGAGGCACCTAGGGCCCCCATACTAACACCAATCGATGTGTCCTACTGCCATTTGGACCTATACTTTTTGTTCCATTCATTGCACTTGAAGTGTTTTCATACTACGAACAATGCAAATTTCTCTGCAACAGACACCATTTCCGGCGGCTATTTTGAAAACGGTGACCCGTATACAAAATGTTTTTGCGGAACATTGTGTCATTTTCCAAGATCTATCGAACGAGGTGTCACTCGATCCATGTTGTCATTTGAAATTTTGCAGTTGGCTCCCGGGGCCCTGTGATGGGGTCCCTGGGGCCCCTGCTTTTTACGAAATTTTATCAGCCCCCGACGTGGCTACATTCCTGCGCAACCAACTTTGTCACATTTTGTTTCATTTCGAATCTAATTGCGGTCCCAGCGTTACGTGAGACACCCTGTATAGCATTACATTACAGTTAATAAAATAACTTAGCTATTGTAGCATGTACTCTTATTGCAAAGTTCTCGGATCCATGCCTGAACTGACCAACTTCATTGAGGCCTTTCGAAACGTCCATCCAAACAAATGCCGAAATGATACTCCAGTTCAAGGTGACGACATCCACGTTCACAAATTCTCCCTGGCAATCTTAGGGTGGATTGGCGAACGAATGATTAAATATCATTCTTCGCTTATTTTGTTTCGGAATCCTTAATGGCAAATAAAAAAATCAAAATCCATCTTTTAATAAAAAAAATAATCTTTTTCAGGTTAACAACATAATTTCAGAGAAGCGTTTCTGACAATTGATACTCTCTGTCCTTCGCTTTTATGTTGCTACGAATCAAAGCATTGATGGACTTTTGAATGAAGCTCCTTAGACTTTCGCGTCCATAAAACATTATTATGATTAATTTTCTTCTCCGAGTCATACAGAAATTTACTGCACCGACGTTTCGAACACTCAAAATCATATCTACTAACTAAACGATAATTAGCTGTTGGTACGACATTCCGTAGAGGTAAATAAAATTAAAATTCAAACTACTTTTAGCTTGGTGTGCGTAGTCAGCGTATCAGCTCACATCGCCGTTGTATTCTGGCTTTTATGACCCCAGTTTGCTACTTTTTGTTTTCAAGTAGCTCCTCAATGGTTCTAATGATGCTAGGTCAATACTAAACATACTTTGAATCCAAGTCGGGACCGCTAGCACAAAGAGCGAGAGCGTTAACCATATGGATATCCGGGAACCCATACACCGCTGAACATATGAAAACAAATCCCGACTGGAACAAATCCCATCGACGGCATGCTCTCCCGTTTCGATTTCCGAACACTCTTGCAAGAAAGCGACGAATCGTAATCAACAGAAACGAGAAGAATGCTCCACAGTTTGCAGTGAGTTCTTGTACGCAAAATGTCCCAAGTAGTAGCTCCTGAATAATTTTAATGTTTTTCTTCCTATTATTCTACTAGCATAAAGCAATTTTTCCAACATGAGTTCCATCAGGTTTTCTTTCCACTTTTTCCTATTTTATTTTAATGTTTTATTGAAAGTAAAAACAAAAGTCCACAAAAAGGTCCACATGCTCATCCAAATGACCCAAGAATTCATTCAACAAAAATAAGAACCGGGTCAAGTCTATGGCATAAAGACGGTCTGAGCATCAGACTGAAAATTTAGCGTCGTTGTAGTGCCGTGGAATGAAATCTATGAAGCCCTGATTGAGTATTGAAACAAACGACAGATGCATCTTACTCACGTTTGTAACCATGTAATTTTATTAGTACGTTCTTTAATATGAATTACTACGATGAATTACAAATATATTCTTCATTAATTACAGCGGTAATCAAATGAAAACTCTGAAAATGAGAATTTCGACCCATATAGAGGCTATTATGTTCGTATAGTTATTGTACAATTTAGATTGGTGGTACAAATCAATACTTTTGACTTGATTAAAGCAATTTCACTATTTCAGATGAATATTAAATCTCAGATCCCACCACTTTGGCTGCCTTTCTACTGTTCCTAGCATTTGGAATTTACGGTGGACAAAGAATTATTGTTTAACAAGTTGTAATCATTGTTACCTTCTATTACGATTTGTTTTAGTAATGAAACAAAAGATCACGCGTAATTAGACAAATAAATGCATTTGTACTATTGTACATCTGCCTAAGCTTAGTCCTTTGTTTCGATAATCCTCCTCTTCATTATGAGGCGTTCCGCCTTTTCACTTTGCACACGAAATAAAAAAAATGCATCTGAAGTGAGTCTAGCATCCTAGCACAGAAGGGAGTAGTCAGCAAACGGGTGTCTGTCTTCGCCGCTGCGGGGATATTTATGTTCTTTTCATCATTTTTGTTTGGAGGTAATTGATTTTTGTGAGGGGACAAGAAAGGAGTAACCAAACAGAAGTAATTTTTATAGAGTAAATGCAAAACTGCTACCAACTTGAATTTGCGTTACAATAACTGTAGTCTTTGGAAATCGAAATTCCAGGAATTCCTCACGATAAAATGTCGAGAAAGAACACCCCCTAAGAGTGTTCAGTGATTTTCCTTAGGGGGTATAGCCCAAGTTAAGGGAGGGTGTTAGGGGGCAGTTGGCGGGGGGGAGGTAGCGTACTCCCTGCTACGTGAACGTATTGATTGAGCATTAGGCGTGTACCCCGGTTGGCTCCCTTAAGCCTTACATTTTTATATAGATTGTTACGCATTATCTAATTTCTGAATGATAGTGTTGTGTGGATTCTCAGCTGAAATTCTCTACGTTATTTTGAAGTATTTAAAAAATCCGAAAACGGAGCCCTTGACTACTACGATAAATGATTCGATAACTAATTGTGCAGTAATTTAATTTTAATAAACTTTATGAAGACGGAGACATATTTCTTTCATCCTCATTACAGCAAAGTCAGTCTTAGTAGCTAGCTCGCATAGATGAGGTAAACAGACAAAATATATTTAATTATATACCCCTTAATTTATTCAGGAGGATGTAGTGCTAATTATGCAATCCTGCATTTTAAATTTTGTAGCCCCACCCTCCGTCACTTTTAACACGTAATAATCACTACATGGTATGATAGCTGGGGAAAACTAGGTTTGTTTCTCATGACATTTTACATATGTGCTTGTTTTGTTTAGTTGTTTATCTAGGTTTAATTTACCTGGATAAACAAATTGCTGTAATACAAGTGCATTAAATTACATGTAGACCTATTCTAAACGAAACGAGTAACTCCCTTACTTCATACAATTTTCAGAATGATTTCCAATTTAATACATCTTGGCACACATTTGCTAATAATGATTATCATGATTAAGTATTTCTGTTATGCCAAATAGTAAATAACTTATGTGTATCGTAGAGAGAAAGAGAAAGGGGTGAGATAAAGGAGAAAGAACATCATAATGAATGTGTCTTTTATCCGCAATGGCACGATTCTTTGAGACTTTAAGAAAAGCTATTTTCTCTGTTACTTACAGTTTCAACTCAGAAAGTAATTTATCATAATATAACGTTTTCTTTCTTTCCTTTTTTTTTTGTATAAAAGGCCTAGAACTCAGGCAGATTTAGCTTCTTTGATTCACAGATAGCATTTCTTCTCAAGCAAACCGTGTTTTTTTACGCTCAACCTCTTTGCACGATAAGCCTAAATATCGTCCGTAGAGGGACCTGAATTTCAGTCTGAAAACCGGATGTGGAAATCGCAACGGGAGAGACACGGAAAAGGCGAAAATCCAACTTGTCAACGTCAGTGGTTTCTCCACAGAGAGAACACAGATAATTTTTCGCTGTAAGAGCGAAGTAAAAGTTTTCTTTGTAATCGAACAGCCTCCAGCATTTGTGACCCAAGAAGACTTGACAGAGTTGTCTCCTCCAATTATACTTCTAAAGAGAGCAGTGAAGTAGTCCCAAGCTCAGGAGTCGAATATAAAATAAATTCTTTTAAGACTCCAAGGAAGAGAAGTGATATTTCCAGACCTTTTAACCCAACACGATCTGGAAAAAGCTCTTGGCCTCTTTTCTCTCCTAAATTAAATAAAGAAAATATACACGATTTCTGAAGACAATACAGAAAAGTTTTAACCCTCAGGATACCTCAAATAATTAATGTTAATTTATTCAACCCGTAATGTTTTGCAAATGTATACATGTTCTACACTGAATGAAGTTTTCCATCAATACGTGATGCACATCAAAAACAAAAGCAAGACATTAAATGAATTTTCATTTCAATATTGAATCAATTATTTACGAAAATTTTTATAAGCATCACTAACTAACTCTATGGCTTATGGAACTCGCAAGTTCATCGCCGCTGTAACACACGTTTCCTATAGGTTTTTATCCTGGAAACCAAGCTAGTTTTCATCACGAACACCTACTTCTCGAATATCTCTTCTAATATTGTCCTCCCAACAACATCCCGGTTTTCCCAATGGTCTCCTTTCATCCGACCTTCCAACCAGGATAGAATATAATCTTCGGTTTCTCCCCATCCGAGCTACATGGCCTGCCCATCTTAGTGACGATTTCGTTATACTTACAGCATCGGGTGAGCCGTACAGTCGGTGAAGTTCTTCATTATTCAGTCTCCTCCATTCTCCAGTCATCTCATCCCGTTTCGACCCGTATATCTTTCTCAAAACCCGTTTATTTTCAAACACTCCAACTTTCGCTAGGGTCGCACTCCAACTTTCGGAAACGTAAAGTAATATCGGCAGAATAACCGTTCTGTATATTTTCAATTTCAATTTCTTTGATATTAATCGCGATGTTAGAAGATTTTGGATTGAAGAGAAACATGCGTTGCTCGATACTAAGCGACTTTTCATTTCTCTCATAACATCATTTTTGCTTGTTACGTATGCTTCCAATTATTTAAATTTGTTTACATTCTCTATGACCTCATCCCTAATTTTTATGTTTTAGAATATTCTATCATATGCTCCTTCATTCCCTGTATTTCGGCTTGTTATCATCTATTTTGTTTTACTTATGTTTACCTGTAGACTTATCTCATCGCACGCTTCTACTAAGACATCGGTGTTGCTTTGTAGTGCATCTACATCATCCCCTATTAAATCTACATCATCCTCGTATACGAACAGTTGATTCAATGATAGTCCCTTTTTGTCCCCTTTAATTTTTAAAATCGAATATTCTAACGCAAAGTTAAACAGTAGTGGTGATAAGGCATCGTCTTGCTTCATTGCCTTGCGAATTTTGAAACTATCTGACATATTATTACCTATCCGTACTCTGCTTATGGGGTCGCTGAGACACATCTTCACTAGTTGAACCAGTTTTTTTCGGAATTTCAAATCGTATACTGTATAACTTTTCCTTTTGATATATCAGAATGACATGCTTTCTTTAAATTAATGAATATCTGGTGAACCCTCTCACTGTATTCCCATTTCTTCTCCAAAATTTGTCTCAACGCGAAAATCTGGTCCAACGGGGATCTATTTCTTCTAAATCCACATTGGTGATCAATTATTTCATCTATGTATACACTTAGGCGTGTTAACAGAATATTACTTAATACTTTGTAACAGGTTGGAAGTAACGAGATTCCACGGTTATTATTACAGTCCGATTTATCGCCTTTTTTGTAAATTTGAACTATTATTGATGTTTTCCATTCCTTTGGAAGTTCCTCCTTTCTCCATATAGCTCTTACATTATATGTAGTTCCTTGATTAGTACCCTTCCTCCCGCTTTAATTAATTCGACTGGAATATTGTCTATTCCTGGTGATTTGAAAATTTTCAACTTCTTTATCAACATTTCTACCTCGATCTCGCTAGGTTCGGGCGGGTTCTGCGGTATGAATTTCAAATTCCTCTGTTTCTTCCCCGTTGTGTACGTTAAGAAGTTGGTCGGAATAACTTTTCTACACATCGACAATTTTAGTCGGATCCGCCTGAAGATCTCCACGTTAATTTCTAATCATTTGTAACCACGGCTGGCAAATTTTCTTTACCAGATTATCCCTTTGTATAGATTTCGTATATTTGTCTTCCCGTTTTCCTCTATCTCCTGAATCTTCCTTGTCAGATATTCTCGCTTTTTGTTTCGTAACCCGCTTGTGAGTTTCGTTTCGCGTTACTGTAGTAGTTGGTATTTACTTCGCTTTTATTACTTAGCCATAGTTGCCTTACTTGTTTTCGTTCCTCACGAAGTTTAAGACATTCTTAATCAAAACAAGGTTTGTTTTTCTGTTATTTCTTCTCACCTACACTTTTTTTCGCTGCGCTCTTAACTGTTTCACGAAGTGCCCCGTACATGAATTACATTATTAATATCATCATTATTATTACTCGAGTTGGCTAAGATTTCGAACCTATTTGAGAGTTCGAGTTGGTAATCTGCTTTTATGCTCGGATCATTTAATCGTTTAACTTCAAATTTAAGTTGTTTTGATACCTTGCTGTCTCTGTTTGCGATGCATAACTTTTCTCTTACTTTTGTGATCACTAATTGATGGTTGGTGTCACCTCCCGCTCCTCTGTACAACCTAATATCTATTATGTCGGTGTATCTTCGTCTATCTAGTAATACGTGATCGATCTGGTTGAGAATTTTGTCGTCCGGAGATACCCATGCGTATTTGTGTATGTCTTTGTGTTCAAATTATGTGCTCTTTACCAGTAAGGTTTTCGAAATCGCGAAGGTTATCAGTCTTTCTCCATTGATATTGGTCTTTTCGTGAAGGCTGTATTTGCCTATAGTACGTCTATATTTTTCTTATCTCCCTACATTTGCATTGAAATTACTCGACACAATTTTTATATTACACTTCTGTAATCGGTCAAACAACATTTCTAGCTCATCGTAGAATATATCTTCGTCGTTATTATTAGCCACCTCGGTCGGAGCATAGACATTTATTAAAACCGTGTTGTCCCATCGAGTGCGTATCGTAACTTACAGTAGTCTTTCGTTTACGAACTCTATATTCTGAACCGCCTGAAGGATACTGTTCTTAATGAGAAATCCGGTTCCGAAATCGTGAGACTGTGTTGCCCCATAGTAGAAAGTGTACTTGCCCTATCGGATGCTACCTTGACCCTCTCACCGAACTTCTTGTATCGCTAGTATGTCCAGCTCGTACTTCTCGGTCTCGCGTACCGCCACCTGAAAGCGCCCTTTTGGTATAACGTTCGTACGTTCCTCGTTCCTATCCTAAGGTCTTTCTTAAGCCTGTTCTTGGAGCCCCCTGAAGCAGTCCCAGCCCGGAGATCCGAACGAAGGACTAGTTTACCTCGGAAATATTTTACCCCCACGAGAATCCATGAACCATCTGTCACTATTTCTTGACATGATTTAGCGGTGTAGAGTTAGTTCTACGACCTCGCAGTAAAGGTAGACATTCAAGATGTCGTCCTCTGTCCATCTCTGAGCCTTGCCGATATCATTATCTTCAGCCTCAGGGTGGTAATGTTGAAGCTGCTTCCCTTCATGGTGATATTTTTGTGCGTGGTTATCTTCCCCTACCCGTTGTAGATCCGTTTACTAACTGGAAGGCAGAACTACAGGTCCGCCCGGAACAATTCCGGTACCCACCATATCTGGTCGGCATTCCCCTATCCACCACCTGGGGAGGCGAGTGGTGGGAGACCAATAACTCCTACCCGAGTGACTGTAAAAACAGATGAAATCTGTAAAGTGTAAAACATCCCAAAACAAGTTAAGACATGGGTATGTTTCGACTTAGTTGGGATTTAAATAGAAAATGAATGTTCTTAACCAGCCATCTGGATGAATTTCTATCACTTCTGACTCCTACGGAAAAGTAATTCCTAACATCTCACTAAACAATCACTTTCCCGACATCATCTACCAAATCAGGGAAATAATAGACACTAAATATAATTTAATAACTGATATGGTCTTCCCAATAATAGATTTCTATCCCATGACTTTTAGCATGTGAGTGTAAAAACAGACGAAATCTATAAAGTGTAAAACATCCCAAAACAAGTTAAGACATGGGTATGATTCGACTTAGTGACGTTTCTAAATAGAAAATGAATGTTCTTAACCAGCCATCTTGATGAAATTCTATCACTTCTGAATCCTACGAAAAGGTAATTCTTAACGTCTCACTAAACAATCACTTTCCCGACATCAACTACTGAATCAGGGAAATAATAGAAATTAAACATAATTTAATGACTGATATGGTCTTGTTCAACAAAATCATGAAGATTGGTTCTACAAAGAATAGACTGAACTACTGACTATAACCCAGATCTTAACATTAGATATTCATATATTTTACCATAAAACTTAGCTGAATCGAACAGATACCTGGTGCAACAACCTTCGATTCAATTCGACCTGACTTTCTCCTATTTCAAGTAAATTCTTTGGTCGTTCCTTATTCAATTGAAGAAGTAAGTGTAAAGTGTCACGAATAGTATTAATAATTACTTGTACTGGAGCTATTTTAAATAGTCATTGTGTCAGGTACTCTCGAACTAAGACAGGTAATCTTGAAAACTGGGTTTCGGTGCAGCTTTTCCAGGAATTAATATGTTGTGCCTTAGCAGATATTCGATGAAGTGCAGCACGACCTGGCACCGAAAGTATTTTACTGGAATATGTTTCATGAAAACTGGGAACTAGGGATGTCAATCGGCTCTTCTCTAGCCGTGAGTCGATGCCTCGAGCCGTGTCGAAGTTGGCTCGGTTCAATATGAGTGAGCTACAGCTCGGCTCGGTGTCGTTCATTTTCTATTTAAAACCAGTTCGGGTCAGCTTGGCTCAGAATTAGCCACGGCTTGGTTCGGCTCGGCTCAGAAATAGCCGCGGTTCGGTTTGACTTGACTCAGAGTGAACCACGGCTCGACTAAGAGTGAACCATGGCTTGGTTCGGCTCGGCTCAGAATGAACCACTGGTCGGTTCGGCTCGGCTCAAAGTGAGCCACGGCTCAATTCGGGTCAGCTCAGAAGGAACAGCAGCTACGTTCGGCTTGCTTCCGTATGAGCTGAGGCTCGGTTCAGCTTGCCTAGTTTCTCTACACTTTATTTTTAATATAATTATTATAGTTTCAATGCAAAATATAAAAATATATATTCTTAACCATCTCCCGTGCGACATCTCCTGTCTTTTACAGTACTTTTAGTATGCTATAATGCAGTAGTTATTACGAACAGAAAATTCAGCCCGGCATATTAATAATTGCACCGATTTTAACGAAAACGACTGGAATTTTTTTCAGTGTAAATTCGAACATTCAGTCGAGTTTCAACTTTCAACCTCAAAGCGTTGATAAAAATCATAAATACGTCACCGATCCTGGTCGACCTAAATTTTAGGGCAAGAGCGATCAACTTGCCTGATGTTTTCCAGGGTTTTCCTCACCTACACTAGATAAATGCCTCGATGTTACCTTGTCACTTTCCCCAGGTTTTCTTTTACGATGCCTTCTGACCTTGTTCTGTACTGCATCCTCTTTCAATGTCTTGTGGAAACATTAGAATACTTTTTTAATGTGACTTTATTTCATTTCTGACAGACCGTACACAGGGTTTATAGTTCGATGTTATTGTTCTCACATATTCCAAACATGAAGAAGCATACGCGGATTGTCTAGCCAACAAAATAACTATTGTGGCCCAATTTCACAAATCACAATATTGGTTCATTCAAACAGGAGCAAGACCAGCTCACATGGTCAAGATTGGGCCATCGGTTCAATTGGGTCAAGATTCGATCATCGGGTAGCCGAGTAAAAGTCGGTCTGTTCATTTGGGTCAAGACCGAGTCCCGAGTCATTCGGGTTAAGTTTCAGACTGGGTCATCGGTTTTCCTATGTTCGGGTCTGGCTGGGTCACCAGAAGTGACCAAGTTCCAGCTCTGCATTCCCCCCAAGTAGTATCATATATTTAAAAAAAAATGAAAATGTTTTGTAGATATCTAGTTCTTCATTCGTAAAATGTCTATTCATGTTAGAGGTAGTTGATACGTCTGCTTTAGCCTTCCAAATTTTAGAAACCAAACCTTTGTGTCACGTTTGCTTGTTGCGTTGAATGTGCTGGCACCTAATGTTCGCGTGTGTACAATGAATATTCTGCAAACTAGCAGGTATTAGTTATTTCTTGCACTTTTCGAACTCGTTTTCTTGTCGAACTTGAAACTGAAGATATGTCATTCTTTTAATATACATTTGCTTCTTATATCAGTTGGTTGTAAAACAAGTCAATTACTGAACGATCAACAATAATAATATCACACACACACACACACACACACACACACACACACACACACACACACACACACACACACACACACACACATATATATATATATATACATATATATATATAAAAGGCATGTGGGTTTGGAACGGTGCCCACCAAGCATCATGATTCAATTGGGAAGCTGTTATGAATAAAAGGTAGTGGCGATCACAGTGAGGGCTTAGACTCTCCTCTCCAACCCGTCTGGTCAGTGTGGGAGCAGTAGACCAATCTCCTCCCTCCGGGAGAGACCTCATCCAGTAGTGGATCGAATTTGGCTGTGATTTATATATCAGGATTACTTCAAACTGATACAACAGTCCAGTTTTGCCCGTGCTCGAGGTTTCGATCCCATACACAGATAGCAAGACAGACCTTGTTTCACCTACAAACCTAGAAATGCATAAAAAGATAGGGATAACTTGTTTTTCGTATTCGTATAGGGGTAGGATTCTTTGTGTTCAACTCAGATTACAAGATGCTTTTGCAAAGAGATAGAGTAGTCAGCACCGCAACCTAAAATGGTTAGACTGCGGACCGGATCTGTACGCGATTTTTTCGGACCTCCACAGTTTGATACGATATCAAGAGTAATGTTTGAATGTTATATGTACTCAGTTCACTAGCTGAAATTAAAAAAAAGGCGTAGAAGTGTAATGTGAGTTCATACTAATATTCGCGTTTACTTTATTTTTGTAATTATTCTAATTATACGCAGCAACCAATACGCCCTAACCATACTGTCTTACTTTGCTGTGAACCGCAAAAGGCCTTTTTCTTGCAATATTACCATCAATCCGAACACCAGAAAAAATAATTGAAGACTCCTAGCTTAGACTATTTCTTTTCTTCGCCAAAAACTTGTTGCCCGCAAAACTAATTATGAATAAACATATTTTCTTCTTTCATGATGGTTTATAATGTGTAGCATATTGAACAAAAGTATCTTCAAATATTTCTCCTGTTCTTTTTCTTCTCTTATATAAATTCAACAATGAAGTACGTGACAGCTATTTTCTTCATACGTTATATTTTCAATTCTCCTCTAAAAACATGGAAGCTATGGAAAGGGGAACTGAAGAATGAAATGATAGGAAATCCGCGATAGCCACATGTTGCCATTGTTGGCAAGCTTATAATTACTAGAAAGTATTATACAGTCGATATGCGAAAATAATGGTAGGATGGAAATGCAAAACGAAAAATATGTTGAAATGGTAGAATGAAATACAAGATGAAAAATTTGGCAGGCAGAGGGAAAATGGCAGGCGAAAAATATTGCAATGAAAAAAAAATTGGCAGGACTATATTATGAAAAGGTGGAAAAGAAGGAATGAAACAGCTTGACACAGTAGTTAATATCTCTTATAAATGTCAATTCTATAGGAAATTTCCGTATTCTCGCGTCTATAAGCTGCACATTTTTTGACAAAAATACAGGTAAAAATCCAGGGTGCGTCTTATACACGCGAATGATTAGAAATACATACAAATATGTAGCAACGCAACACCGCGTAATCAAGGGTGCAACTTTTAGACATACACATTCTTTTCCTAAAACTCTTCGAAATATTCAGTTTTCCCTATACCAATACTCGAGAATTACTGACTAAAACGGATGTATTGTGCTGCCTCTAGCGTCGGAATTAGGAAGCAAATGTTCACGCGGCAAATAATACTTTCTGAAGCGAATGGGCAGGCAGCTATAGATCTAGCGGGCGGTGATACAAACACATGGCAGCACAGCATTGTGTATTTAACGACTGAGTAAAAAAAAACATTGTTGTTGGCAGAACGTTACACGGGAATTCGAAGGAAGATGTCAGGCAGACGATTTAGCTACGATGCACAGTTTAAACTCAAACTTGTCCGATTATCTGAGCAAAACGGAAACCGAGTTTCGGCACGACATTTTGACGTGGATGAATCCAACGTGCGTCGGTGGAAAAAGCAGAAGAATGATTTTCAAGCAACAAGCGGCAAGAGAAAGGCATCTCGTTGAAAAGCAGCTAAGTATCCACGGTTGGAAGAAAATGCTTTGTCATATGTGAATGAGCAAAGAAGTTGTAGTTTTGCTGTAACTGTTGATATGATACGTTTCGAAGCTCGTGAGGAAGCTTCTCGGATGGGGATAAGCCGTGATAATTTTCGAGCAAATGCGGGATGGTGTGCACGTTTTATGCGTAGGAATGGTTTATCACTACGTCGTAGGACAACAGTTGCACAACGTCTTCCGAAAGAATTTGACGACGAAATGTTGAAATTTCAGAGATATGTTATTCGGAAGCGACAGGCTAATGTTTAAACGTTGTCTCACATCGGTAACGCAGATCAAACACCCATTTACTGGGACATTCCTATGTCTAGTACAGTTGCACCAAGAGGCTGGCGCACAGTAAGAATCAAGACTACAGGTGGTGAGAAGCAGCGATGTACTGTTATACTGGCCAGTTCTTGCAGATGCAAGAAAGCTGCCACCGTACGTTGTGTTAAAACGGAAGACTGTACCGAAAGACTTACCACAGGGTATTGTTGTGCGTGCGCAAGAAAAGGGATGGATGCAAGAGAATCTCATATTGGACTGGCTAGAAACAGTTTGGAGTAGAAGACCTGGTGGTTTGCTGAAACCTAAGAGCTTGTTAGTTTGGGATAGCCTCCGATGCCATGTGACTCCTCGAGTGAAGGATAAATTACGCTGTGGTTCCTGGGAACCTAACTTCCATCCTCCAACCCCTTGATGTTACTGTTAATCGCTCCTTTAAAAGTTCATTCCGGAGATTTTATAACGATTGGATGAGTACAGGAAATCATGACCTTACACCAAAAGGAAAGATCAAACGTCCCACTGTGCAGCGTGTGTGTGAATGGATCTTGGCAGCCTGGGAAAGTGTCAAGCCTGAAACAATCGTTAAAGGATTTTTGAAGTGTGGAACATCCAATGCTCTAGACGGCTCCGAGGATGACATGCTGTGGAATACCAGCGATAGTGATACCGGTAGTGAAGCCAAATGTTCTAGTGGTACCGACAGTGACAGTGAATAAGAGGTGAATTATGTACCGGCGAAAAATCTCACACAGAAAAAAATGTTCCTTTTGCAAAATAATAAAGTGTTTGTCTGAGTGTGTACGGTATAAGTACTGTTTTCATTTTAGCTGCTTTCAAATCTAGAAATTTTAGGGTGCGGTTTATACTCGAGATTTTTTTTTCTGAAATTATATTCGAAATTTTAGGGTGCGGCTTATACACAGGGGTGGCTAATACACGCGAGAATACGGTAAGTCTTTTTTATAACTAGACTTTCAGCAGGTCATTTGATTATTTTTTAGCGTAGACTGTTTTTTTAACTAGGATAAAATTTAATATGGTTCTCAATTTGCAGATACGATTTACTTGCGGACCTTCAGTATTGTTATAAACAATTCTTCGTCTTATTCAAAGTCGCGATGAGCTCGAAAGAGTTCAATTTTTAACTACGTAAGGTCGCAAACTTCCTGAAATGTAGATGTGTGTATCTTATTTTCCTATTCAGTGTGTGTTGTTGCTATTTAATTTGTATACTAATAACAATAAGGGGTAGAAGGGTGCATCTGATACTGAAACTATGATATAGCTTTACATGTCTACCGATTGATCGTTTCTTATTACTTAATGTAAAACATTGTAATGCTTTAAATATCATCACATAAAATGTAAATTAATATAAATTAAGATTTGATAAAAATTAAATAAAGAAAAGAAAAGAAACCCAAGAATCAAAAACAAAAGATATCGCTATAAACTTGGA
The DNA here is from genome assembly GCA_022664845.1 of Lepisma saccharinum. Taxonomy (NCBI): domain Eukaryota; kingdom Metazoa; phylum Arthropoda; class Insecta; order Zygentoma; family Lepismatidae; genus Lepisma; species Lepisma saccharinum. The sequence continues at coordinate 3,022 of JAGDQP010020018.1, read as the reverse complement.
AAATTGTTAATTCCGCGTTTATTTAAAATATAAAGAAATTCAACATGTGTGTGTATGTAAACCTATATCATTTGGAAAGCAAGAGTTAAAATTTGAAATGTAGAATATATGTGTGTGTATGTAAAGATTTGAAATATGGTCACGTGACGCTGTGACGTCACTAAATTGAAGGTATATAAGTAGTGTATCCCGGGGAAGAGCTCACTTCTTTCTCGGGCTTCGGCCCGGGCAGACCTCTGGTTGCCTTCACGGAGGGAGCCAGAGTAATAAATATGTCAAATATCTCTTTTGTCATTTTTCTTTCATATTAATATTCCAATTACCTACCATTTCATTTTCATGCTTTATTTTCAATATATTTTATTAACCTTTAATACTAATTCTCTTTTGAAACCTTGTTCTCCAACTGCAGAACGCCTTCAGAACGGTTGTGGTACCTATTTACCTTGTCCTTTTGGTTGCACGCCTTCAGACAGGCGGGCAAGCATCACTACTGGTGGTCAGTGGTATATAACTTTTCTCTAGTCGCGGTACGCCTTCAGACAGGCGGTAGTTGTATCCTTGCTTCTTCACGCCTTCAGACAGACGGGAAGGGGTACTTATCCATTCTTGGTATATTGCACGCCTTCAGACAGGCGGGCGTATACTATTCATCCGCTCTTGTGAAGTTTCCTTTCCGTATGCCTTCATGTACTACTAATTAAGATTTGCCTTTCAGTTTAGTGTTAGCGTTCGGTGATCTCACACCCCAGAAGCCGTGGCGGAATATTGGCAGCATATACTGAGAGGTTATCCATTAGATCTCTCCGGAACATTACAACATGCTGGTGTTCATTCGTAATACTTTATTCATTCATGTATCCATCTATATACACATTAATTTATAGATGAATTACGTGTAATATATATATTTCTGAAAAGGAGACAAGAAATATTGTCACCGTTACTATGTGACCACAGGGGCAGTCTTGTAATAAATTAAGAAAAGTATATGAACAAATCATTATTTGTATTTAATGTATTATGTGAAAGGTTTGGGACAAAGAGAGGTCATTGTGTTTAATACCATTCGTTCATAGATGGTTGCCTTGCCTTTAATTATGTTGTTAATTGTTATTATTTACTTTGTTTAGTTATCGTCTTGTCTGGCATGCCTAATGTAATATTTTGTTGTTTGAATGTAAGTGAAATTCGATTAATTATTGATTGAATTTTCCAAGGAACTATTTCCTCGTTAATGTAATACGTTAATTTTATAAACAACAAGTGTAAATGAACGAATATCTATGACCAAACTTCCACGCAATCCAATTAAGGCTAATGCAGTTGCTAGAAATATTGTACCTACTAAAATATAGCAGTACCATAGAAACGATAGAATCAAATCAAAATAATCTATTGCAATATAGATATCCATCCAACCGAAGGTAATATGAGATACGAGGTCTCATCTATTGCTAAACTAACCACTGACCCATTTCTTCGATTGCACAAATAGACATTAAACATTGTATTAACATATTATTACATACCAAACGTTCTCCTGCTTTCGTAAAGGTAAATTACTTTTGATCTTCATATTTCAGCATAATTCTATTATTTCCTGATTTAGAATCATAAGTTGAAAATCCCTGTAGCTAACAATAATCTCTTCCGTTTTAAACAATGTCATCAATCCTTCTAAACTGTAAAAAACATAAAAGCAACTATAGTCTCTCTAAAAGAAAGGACATGAACAAAAATAATAGGGTAGCTTCAAAGGAAAAGAAAGTACATCTAGATGATATCATGAGATATGACGTCACATCATAACATCCACTCCTTCTCCTTAGAAACCGGAAGACTGAGTGGCTCAGTGAACATGAACAACATGTAAGTTCATAAAATCAAAACTGTCATTGAAAAACTTCCACTAATCAATAAACACCCATTTTCACTTCCCACCTATTACCCAGATATAGCACCAATAGGCCCAAGTAATTATAACACCGTCAGTTTCCAATCAGAAGTCCGTAAAAACTATGTAAACAGTTAATAGACACATTAACATCTGAAATATATCTTCTTCATAAAACACCACAAAATGTTCTCAACGATCTACGCGTAGATTTCAACATACCATATCTGTTTCATTTTCAAAATCTGCGAACTTCATTTGAAAGAAACCATCTATGTTTAAACTTTCTCTTAAAAGGTACCATAATTATATCAAACTTTTTTTTTTAGTTTTATCTTCTCCTTTCCTTCCTTATATTTTAAAGCTGTATAATTCACCATGTTAAGACTTAATTCAGTCTAACAACTAGGAATGTTTCGAGACAAAAGTTCTCTATCGATAAAAATTGATAGCTAGACGTCGAAACCACTTAATACAACATAGTCATTTAACAAATTTCTAGCTTAGTTCGTCGTAAATTAAGCAACTCTTCTCTCAAATGTATCACATAAGCTGCAAGATCTTAATCACTTCAACAGTTTTGACCTGATTCATTAAGGAAATTAACTCTGATCTATGTATCTCAAAATTAGGATTCATTAATTTATTTGCTAATTCTTGTTTATTAATCCAATCGTTTAGTTTGTGTTCGCTCTCTAATTTAGAACTATCTACCCTTTTTAGTAGACTCCTTACGATAATTATCATTATTATTTACAATTTAGCTGGACCTTGAGGCCTACTAAGTTGAGACTCATCTAAAGGCTTAACACATTCCAACTCGAATTCCATATTTCAAACTAGAAATGCCACTTTCTGTATACAATTCTTTAAATGATTCTGGTTCCTTTAGTGTTCGATCTTTAACAGAAGTAACATCTGTTGACCAATATTTAATAAAGTTCTCAGCTGCTGCTACTTTCTGTAGCAGCTTATCTAATATTTTAGGGAAAGAGGAAACTAAAAGGAACAATTATTTTTGTCTATCTTCAATATATTACAATTGAATCGTACGTTTGAAGAAGGCAACAAATCCAAGAAGCTGTTTTGTGGGAAATTAACAAAAACTGTATAATATGTTTATTA
>JAGDQP010020017.1:13422-33963 GCA_022664845.1 Lepisma saccharinum | reverse complement strand
TCTCTTGATACGTGCATCAGTGATAAGCTTTCTCTTATAAACTACGATCAATCACCTGCGTATCGTACATTTCGATGTATGATTTCATTGATAACCTTCGTCACATTGGTGCTCTGTTGAAAGCTTTGAATGACTTGCACATTGTTTAGAATAATTCTTGCATATTCTTTCCCTCTCTACCTTTCTTCTTGGTGTGAATGATGATGTATTGCAAGTCTTAGTCAGCGATTCTAGGTAAACCCCACCCACTACATCATTGATTACAAATTACAACTATGTAACCCAAAGCAGAAAGTACCGGTGATTTTTAAAGACGACCAGGATCTTTTAGTTTTCGTAATCACCCCACCCCGTCCCCGCAAGGTTTTGCACGGATCATGTGATGTAAACACTGACGTTTGAGTGAGGAAATACAGTTAGTGTAAGCCTTCAAGAGCTTATTTTCTTTCAAGTAGACTAATTGTTACGTCATCCAATATCCCAAGCTGAACGTAGTGTGTATACATTCGAACTGTGGTAGTTCAAAGCATCTTGGACAGCGGCAAATGTTTTCGTAAATGTGGTTATTTATTATTAGTGTCGTCAGATCGTGAGGACCGGAGATCTATAAAGAGAATGTAGTATAATCCTAAATTTCAACAGATGTCTTTTTCAAGGAAACGAATTCGTTTCTTCCGAATTTAACCATCTTGCTAAATGTCCAAACTTGGCAGAAGAGGAAAAAATGCATGAGAAGATTTAGAAGGGTAAAGGGGGTGAAGTTTCTGCAACGAGTAATGATTCATTCTTCAGTATGTGACAAAGGAGGGGAGAGACAAAGACGCTTGTCAAAATAGAAAATGTGTTATTTTTATCAGTATTAAAAAAAAAGGTGGAAAAACATGATTTTAAGAGGATTAGTCGTTGATACCTGTCAGCTTCCTTATCTCAAGTTTCCATGAATTGAAGGAACGAGCTATACCATAAAATTTTATGCTTGCTCCGTCGTGCCTATCTTTTGTCTCCGTTTTTGTCAGAGATAAACCACACGATTCTTATGTTTCCTTTCTGAGGTAGGACTTTTCGGTGAGACCAGTAAGCTCCAATAGAAGATTCGACCGTTTTGAGGATCTCACTTGCGTGACTACTTTTTACTTAATTCGCATCACTAAGCTCTAAATGGTTCTAGGGTCTGCTTGCTTCTTTCCTCGTTTAACTATCATTATCATTGATAAGTGTTTGTTGTCTTCCTATACCAATAGGCTTCGTAGTACATACCGGTTCAACTGTTTTAGGAGAAATTAAATGGGCAAACACGTAATTATGTGGACGTAAATAACTTTTCGTAACCCTAAAGGCCTGTTCGATATTTTATTAGCAAACAGTTTAACTAAACACTTAGCGTTTTAATATCTGTTTTGCCCATCCTTCATTTCAACGTTTTTATTTTCTCTCTTTAACTTGTAAGCATTTGTGAATAGCGAGATGCTTAATTGCAGGGTTGTCAGAGATCCTCCCCGAGCGATCGTAGCTCATTGGTAGAGCGTTGGCTTCGCATTAGGAGGTACTGGGTTCAATCCTAAGTCAAACCAGGCAAATGCCGGAATGGTACCTTCAAATTAGGTCCTGACGTACGCTTTCCGCATCCGTACCCGAGGTGAGCCTCAGATGGCAAAGGCCATAAAATAAGATAAATTTAATTCAGAGGTCCTCATTTTTTTCATCTGGTTATTTTGTCCTCTCCTTTTTTTTACATTCTCTTAAAATGTCCATTTTATTGTGACCGTGTTAATTAACATGCTTCTCTTAGGTGCAACTCAAACATCAGGTTTTCTCTCGCATTATTGCTCAGTTAAGTGACGAAAGAAGCAAGCTAATGATTGAATCAATACAAGGAATCATTGAAAATCAGAAACTTAGTTCAGATTTCCATAATGTATGGGATTTCTATAAACAGAGAAAAAGAAAGGGAAGACATTAGTAACCATTAGTGATGCCTGTTGTTTGGAGTGACTGTATTTTTGTGTAATATTTAAGAGTAATTAGCGATTTGTATCTATGTTAGTTAATAACCATTTTCTTCTTTCTTAAAACTGGCTGCAGGTATGAACGACTAGATAAGACAACCTATTATGCTAACTATTTGCTTGGATTATATGTGCCTGCCTCTTGAATTGATACAATTTTTATACGTTATAAATGACTGAAATCTCAAGGAAGTAGTTAAACTGTTGTTAAATGTCCATTTTCAAGACATTTATTTTATTGTAAATTTGAAAGCAAGGAATGATTCTGTTCGATAGTGTGTTTCTTTATCGGACCCGAAAGTAGAGGTATTCCCAGATATTCCCCTTTTCTTTATTTTTAATTTGCGCTCCTGAAAGAAAAATAATATTGTAAACCTGTTAGTAGTTCTAATTTGATTATTTTAAACCCATAAATACTTACATATATGGCTTTAAAGAAACTGGGACATTGTAATATGCTTTGTATGCAGCATCAATATTTCTTCCACTCCATTAGATGAGGAGTTGTGAATTCCCCCCCCCCCCCCTTATCTCCATGACGTTGATTGATATGCATTATTTCTGAGTTCGATTGATATCGGAAGGCATTTTCAAATGGAAGAAACTGGAATTTGCCTTCTCCCTTAATGCTGTCCTAATACGGAGTTGCCTCGGCCTTGCAGTAGCGAAGAAGCGCATGTGTGTGCGATCGATAGCCCGTCGTGCTTGTTGCTGATCGTTGTTGGGTAGGGGCAGTGCGGATTGGTAAGGTTCGAGGGAAAGACACTTTTTCAGGCTACAGAGTGGAAGGAAAGGTCAGGGTCATCTAAAAGGACGAGTGCGTCTGGACTCGGAACACATTGAACAATGCGATGAGCTGGGTTCTGTTTTGGGATGAAATTGAGAATATTATCGGTCTAGATGTATGATAGTTGTATTCTCTCGTCTGTAACGTTTGATATTGTATACGCTTGTTCAAAGAATTCTAGAAACCGTGTACGCTTAGCAAGGTATGTTACAAAATAGTGTCTTTGTTCCTAGGCTTACGGAGTGTGTATGGATGTGCACCCTGGCGTTTCAGATAGATGGAGTATTATAAGTACATACGTCGCCTTTTGATTTCTACAGATTTTTTTAAAAAAAATAATGGTTTTCTTTTTATAAAAATGGAAAATCTTAAAGAATAGTGTTGTTTCTAACATGTACAAAAATCATTCTTTGCCATAGTTTAGTTAAGAATAACATAATTAATTACTGTTCACTTAATTGTGATAAATTATCGTTTTTCGGTTTTAAATGTAAAAAAAAGAAGTAATAGTATTCTTCCTGCTTTTTGCCACATTCTTTAAATTCTTTTCCGAACAAGATGGCAGTGAACTTGGTGAGTTTCATTGAATTCTCGATTGATATGATGTTCGGTTGCGCATTCACTGTTTTGGCACAAAATGTGTTGTGGATTATGGCACCTCTTTAATTAAAATTGACGAGTTTTGAAGAGTGAGTTATTTTCACAAATTCAAACTTAAAAAAAAAAAGAAGAAAAAAGATCTTATGCTTCTTCGTGAAATATCAAGGGATAGCTTAGTGACCTTCAAATTTCGTTGCCGGATTAGACTTTGAGTTCGTAATCAAGCTTTGCTCAATTGGATGTAATACTATATTGGCAAACACCTTTTCTTCATTGTTATTTTTGTCATCAATTGTTATTCTCTGCGATTCACGACTGCTCTCATGTTGAATAATAGGGTCATGAAGCTGAAATTTCCTTTTAAATATGAACCGGCCTGAGCCATAGTTGCCTAAAGACCAAAAAATGTATTCGATTCTAAATATCAACCAAACCTCTCGACAGTGCGTAATGGATCGTACAAGGGTGATCAGAGAACAGTGAATTATCTTATTGGTGATCGTTGTTAATAAACATGTTCGGTCTGTTCTGAGCGACTTGTCAAAAATGAGAAGGAACAATCGACTTTTAAACCATGGCTGCTATTGCAATGTTCTGAATACTTTGAAACTTCATATTTTTATCTTACTTTAATTTTGTAAGCGACTCTTGATAGAGCACAGTTACCAAGAACGGGACCTGCAGTTTAACGTGGAATCCAAGCCGCGTGAAATTATTCGATTGTCGTGTTGAGACGATAGGGTAACTAAGAAAGGAATAGTTGAAATCAGGAAGTGATTTTTTGGGAGGAGGTGTGTAGGAAGTCCTTTCGTAAAATGATCTTCCTGATTAAATTATTGGTATAAAATTAACTTATTTGCGTAAGAGTCGATGAATTCGCTTGGTGCCAGAAATACTTATACATGGAATGGAACAGCTTAGTAAGTGATTGTTGTCAATCAACGTAAGATTTAATATCAGAACACACAGCATGCAAAAAAACAACATACACACATTCATTATTCATATTGATAAAGGTGTTTAATGAACAGTTATAATATATTTTTTTGTGTTTGGGTGGAGAGCGGGCGGCGTATTCCTTCTTTTGTGTTGTTCGTTGGGTGCGGTTGATCTTCAATAAGTGCAATTTCATGGAGAATTTAGCTTGGAACTTATCAGTAATTATTAATTCGATTACTTTGAACAAAGCCAGGTCAAGGTCAAGGGTGGTGGTTAAATTGCTATCAGAAACATCCTTGCTATTTCTTGAATGGGATGTCTACATTTTCTGACATATAGTTTAGCATACAAAGTAATTCCCAAATTTGGGATCAAACATCGGAAGTGAATTCCTGACATCAGTATATCAAAATATCGTTCCCATGTTCTTGCAGGTACGATTATAGTTTACAGGAACCAGACGAAATGGGAACTGTACCACAGGTTCAATATTAAACAAAATATTTTACGAGTTTTCTTGTGTACGGGTCTCCTGAAAGTATGGAACAAAAATGTGTTTTAAGTTTAGAAACATAAAGTTCCTATTTTGCGCGTAGCTAGACTTTGTTACTGATTTCCCATTTTGCTCTAAGGAACTTATTATGCCTATTTGAACACACATTTTTTTTTGCTGATTGCTTCGGTGTTATAGCCTTCACTTTGTTTATAGAAAACATAATCTCCCGAATTTAAGGTTTATGTAGGATGTACGAAGGCACAAGCGTTCTTGTACGAGAATTATAGAATGGAACAAACAAACAAAAAAGACGACGTTTTAAAATGCACATTAGTTAGCTATTGAGTCGTTCCACCTCAGATGGTCTAATTTTCAAAATGTGTTCCACCTGATCATCTCATTCTATTTAAATTTGGCACATAGCTTCTGTAGCGTATGAAACTAAGTTGTACAGAATATTAGCTATATATATTGGAGTTTACAGGGCCGTGAAGTTGGAGATGGTTTTGTAAGTAATCCATGACAGATAAAATGACCGTATTAACTTTATCAAGATAACTTTTTGTGGTGATTTCAGAAATGAAGCCCATTTAAAAAATGGCGTGTTTCATTTTAACTGTGTTCAAACATAGCCAAAAATTAGTCCCGATTGCCGCGATTAGATTATTTGAAGATTCAAGTTGCCATATATCATGGGAGTATATGAAGGGTGTGAGGCAAAAACATGGTAACCCACAAATGTTTATTTTTTGAGTTATTCAGCACCCGATGGAAAGGAATCATACCGCGTCGTTTAATGTTGTCCGAATTCAAATTGTGCTCCAGAGATGGCAGCAATATTTACTTATGGTAAGCCTATTGTAACATTTTGGGATTCATAAGATGGTAACCAGCAATTAAGATAGCGGGAAACGAGGAGCAGTATACCAGCTTGCCACTAAAAAGGAAAAGAATTTGTAAATTAAACATTTCTTACAGCGAGTTCAGTGAAAAGATTTATTCTTGAGTGACTTAGGTAGCGAATATTATCGTATAAATAATAAAACATGGTAACCCACACAGCAGCATGAAAAGTAGAAATTCGTTATTTTGATTTGGTACAATTATTTTAAGCCTTTATGTATAGCCAATGAAAATGACTTGTGCAGCAGTAAAAATCGAATTTCTTACAAGTTTAACATTGTGGGTTACCATGTTCTTGCCTCACACCCTTCATATCGTACAAAGGTGATATTTTGTAAGGTGATACATGGTGCCTGGTACCTTATGAAGAACCATAGTCTGAGTCAGTTATCATCTACTGAGATACTGCATCACAAACTTACACTAAAATTTTAGGGAGAAAAAGTTACCCTTGTTTAAACTGAAATATCAAAAGGGTCACCAGCGATTTTATATATGTTTGTTTCATTGGAAATAGGAAGTTTTAAGCTATAAGAATCATTATATTTTCAGATTGGGACCTTACCATTAAGGCTACAAAAACATCTAAATTTTCCATTTGTCGCAATGTTTTCGTATTGCTTTATACTATGAACAGTAATCAAATTTGTTATGATCAGCTGGGGTTCTGATGCAGTGAGTTCGTCCATGGTGGCTTTATCACTCCAATTCACATATGAATTGGCAGTCTACCAGGGGGTGGGTTCCCAAACCTGTTAATGGGTTTCTTACAATGGATCCAAGCCAGAGTTGTGGGTATATGTCAGAATTCCAAGCCTCAAGTGGAGTTTTGTATAGTTCCTAAGCCGTAGTGATACAAAACTTTAAAGAAGGGGGAAAATTAGCAATGATGCAACAAATTGTCTGTTAATGTTTTGAATAACTATGGAAATTTATCAGCTTTGGACGATATATTCCCTATGATATTTGGGAACATGAATTTTCAAATAAGTTCATCGCGGGACTAATTTTTTGCTATGTTTGAACACAGTCAGAATGAAACAGGATTGTTTGGAGAAAATAGACTGCATTTATGAAATCACCGCAAAAAGTTGTCTGGATAAGGTTAATACGATCATTTTATCTGTTATGGATTACTTACAAAGCCATCTTCAATTTTAAGGCCCCTGGAAACTCCAATATTAAGCATAAAGAAACCGGACTAATAGTGATAAGTACAAGAGCAAAATTGAAAACCTGAATGCAATAGGCAGTTTTCGCTATCAAGGAATATCACGAACTTACCCTGAATCACGAAAATATCTCTCTTTACCCTGTGTTCTGTGAGTATTTTTAATGTCAGTTCTTTGTTCTTTCCATAACTCTCGACCCCTTCATTTGTCCTCTTTTTGTAATCTTTCTGCCTTTTATCAACTTCTCTGTCTAAAAGAGGTTCCTATCCTGAAATGTAAAACATTTTAAAATACCCGATATTGATATATCTCACCAAAAGACTTTAAGTAGGACGGCATTGGAGGCAGAAATCAGGTGAATACAGAACCGTAGACGTTTAAATCACCTAAATTATGTTCCGTGCGTAAAAATATCTCTCCATCAGTTCGATCTTTCGTGCTACAGAATTATAACGTGCAGGTGCCCCTTGTCAGCACGCAACCTGTGAAAGCATCATGAAGAGAGTGAATAATGGTTCAGGTAGAGAGAATGACTTGAAGTGATTTTTCTTACACTCACCCAGAGCGGTTTTTAGTTCAGAAATTGTCTTTATTCACCAACTTTTTTTTTTTTTTTTTTTTTTTTTTTGTAAAGTAAATAAAAACTGTACTTGAGGGAGGAACTGGAACATGGTATTGTTGAAGTGAATGTGTCTTAATTGTGACTTTTTTTTGCTTCTTCTTTTTCTACCAGTTGTTGATGCAAGTCCCAGGAAATCGTTGTTCGTAATTCCTTTTATTGTTTTCGTGGGCACAACTCTACAGATATCTCTCACACTGTTGGAATCACATGTAAAGTACAGGGCTAGTCTCTATACAGACCGTGTTGCGTTCGTGGGTTGTCGAACCGGCCTGGCTTCCCACACATTTTCCCATAGTCTTGACGTGTGAAAGGGAGAGAGAGATACGTGTTGAGTGCAGGAGTTCGCAGCAGTTTGAGATTTGTCGTTGTGCTAGTTAGCTGGAACATGTGGCGGGTTTGTTTGATGTGTGTAGTTTTCTGTTACACCCAATTACATTTTTTTGGGTAGTGTATTTCACAGTGTTTAGTGCAAAGGGCTTGATTTATTATAGTGTCCGTGAAAATTTGGTGTGCAGTAACAGAATTAGAATAGTTCTTGTGGAATTGGTTCCGTTATATTCGACGGAAGGATAACATGTACAATTTCGTGCTTCACTATCCAAGAAATGCAAAAATAAATACTAGACAGGCATCATGGGTTGATGTTTTACTAAATCGGACAATTGCAGTATCTACAAAGATACAGAGAAAGAATTGTTTTTAGTTCATTTATCTACAAGAAGTCAAGATATGTGCAATTATTTTGTTTGCCATCGTTTAACATCATAATCATATTAATAAATGTGGATTTCAGATCTTATAGAAATCATAATAATGTAGTTCCGATTAAATGTATTTCTGATTGTCTCTTAACGACAGTGTTTTGTTCTGCTTTAACAGTGAATCCTGTTATAACACTTGATTTTCGAATTAATAGTAAATCCAGTTACTAAACTTCCAAGTATTTGTGGTGGTATAGTGGAGGGAATCCACCTGTCTGTATTCAAGCTTTCATCATTTTCTTTACATCTTAGAACTCTCCTTACTCAGGATATGTATGAAATAGTGTTCATTAGTGAAGTTTAAGTGTTTTAAATTGGCATAGTATTGTTCACTGTGTTCCGAGCCTCCGCAGTGCTGTGTGGTGTTGCTTTCAATATGGTGCTAGAAAAGAAACTTCGGCCAAGTTGGAAACCTCCAGCGAAACTGGTATGTACTTTTTCTCTCATTTGTTTGGGGGGGGGGAGGTATTTTATGATGATGTAATTAGCGTTGTCATTTGAAAGAAGTGTACATTCACATGTAATTCTACAACTGTAAATAGTATTTATTGTAATCAGTTTCTAAAATTATTTTGCTTACTGTATAGACCGTATATTCCGGAGATTTTCCTCATTAATGAGATAGGTTAATGAATAGGATATATAAGGAAATGGTGACCTTATTTCTCGAATTTTACATTCTTAATTGTAATTTACTTAAGACTTCCTTTGGAAGTATGCGTATGCAACATTGTATCAAGATATACCTTAAATGAATGAATATAATTAATTGACTCGACAGTGTGAAATAGTGCATATCTGGATTTAAAATTTTGAAGTCAGCGTAGTAGCCAAGGATACAGGTCCGGCGAATGTTTTTTTTTTTTTATATATATATATATATGGCTATTATAGGTCAGACGAATAATCAGAATAACGTTCAGATACATTTGGAATATTTCGTTAAAAAAAAATGACAAAGTTTGTCCTGAAATACTTGAAAAATTACTGGTGCTTCCCTCTCTTCTGCTGCTGTGGCTCATAACTGAGTAAATTTTAAAACGTCACAATATTAGTCAGTCGGAAATGTCTGAGAGTAAATATATACAAAAGGATTAAATATGAAAAGGTTTATCTTTGCCGTGAAATAATCAGAAAGGAATTTGTATTCTGTCAGAAAGGTTGCTGTTATAGAGAGTACTTTGTAAGCGCCAACAAAAACCCAGCCTCCGTAGTTCAGACGTAACGTCTCGACTTCGGATCGGCAGTGGGTAGGCACGTGATTTCGAACCCCGCGGGCGACCATCCTGACAGCTTTTTCAGGGGTTTCCTCAGTTTCACCAGGAGAATGCCTCGATGGTACCTGAAGTAAGCCACTGGCCGATACTTACCCCATCCCAGCCTGAGTCAAAGCTGCCAAAATGCTTATCAATTAATTCAAGGAGTGTCAGCGTTAACAGTGAATTGTTCCAAAATGTGTGCCTTTTGAATAATCTAAAGTATGATTTTTCTTCTTGTCACTTTTGGAAATGCTATGTAATTGTTTTTTAAAAAAATATTTGCATTCCCTTCCGGTTTTAAAACGCGTATAGGAAGGAAATAAGGCTTCGCATTTGTACGTTTACAGGGATTTTAATGAGTGTAAAGGGAACGAAATGGCTTCATGACGTCATCAAAATGTATTTTCATTGCTATAGTGGTCGTAGTTGTTGATTTTCCCAACGTGTGGCGCTGCAATGCACTTCAGTGAGTTGGAATGTGAAATTGTTTTACACGGTTGGAAGATAACTTGATTTCATTGTAGGGCTGTCTTCATTTTCTTTTTTAATTGTAGTAGAAGAAATGTGTGCAGTCTGTTTATTCAAGAAATAAAACAGGAGCGAAAGATATGTTTGCAATCTACGAATTGTTATCGTTCTTGCAGCAGAGTCTGTTTTTAGTTGTGCTTTATCGCTTGATTGGGAGTCAAAGAAACTTTTCGATCAAACGATGTAAGAAATGAGTAAATGCGATAACAGACTGCTTTTACAGCCTCAGCACATCCTGTCGCGATTTGCAGAAATAGCTCAACATGTTTTATAAAGCTCGTCGTTACTTGTTAAAATTGGTTTAATAAAAGTCCTTTTAACGTAGGCCTATACCTTCCCTTCATCTCTTAACAGAGCTGTGCCAGGATATAGGGGAAATATTAGAAGAAGGGTTCCCAGCTGAAAAACTTGCTTAGAAAGTCGAAGAAGCTAATTTGGTAGACTATTTTGAGATATGAGCTTTGGCAAAGTTTTGATTGCATGAATGGCCAAGTTATGGTTTGTTGAAAATATTATAGTATCGTGAATGCAGACAGTGGCAACGTATGCACGCAAATATCTTTACATTAATTTAAGTAATCAGCGTAATAAACAATTGTGACGTGAAACAGACTGTACATGCTATCCACACAAAGCTTGCAAGGGAGAGGGAAGTCTCCTTTCGTTATCCATTATTGTTGCTTTTACGGCTTTTATTTCTATATTCTAATGCATTTATTACAGGATTTAAACTAGGACCACAATTAGCGGGTATTAATTGCAATATGATTCTTTTAGAAGTTTATCAAACTTTCTTGAATATTCCAAGCCGCTGTGCTCCATATACAGATTAACATTACTGCCTTTTTAAATCCTTGTTAACTTAAGAAGTTTTACCATGAATGAAAATAACTGTTTTAAAATTTATTTTTACTTAATTTTGTTCCATTACATGCTTTCAACACGATCTAACACGTGTCGTTCCTTTGATAGTTGCCATTGATTGTAAACACTTCAAAAAAGAAAAGGAAAAGATTGTCGTAAAAAGCATGATTCAAAAGGGGGTGAAATTGAAGTATAACTGAAGAAAAATGGTTGAAGAAAAGAGAAACGATAAGGGATCTCAGACAGTAAAGTTTACAATTGAAGAATTAAATAAACACACACAAAATTTTCTACAGAGTAACTAGGCTTGCCAGCCTTCCCGGAATGGCCTGGAGTCTCCTCGAATTTAATCCACCCTCTCAATCTCATTGGAATAACGAAATTTTACTCTCCACTGATAAAGTGCCTGTTGTGATTACTGTAATTGCCCTGACGTTCTGCAAAGATCGTAAATACCGGCAATAAGATGATTCGCACAATTATTTTGTTGGACGAGCTAGATTTTAGTTGAGAATAATTCATAAAAATTAGTGATGTGATTATAGGAATGAATGGAAGGAGGAGAAAGTTCAAAAGAAAAGAAGAGAGGTTAACATGGGCAAAAGAACGGTATGGAAAATATCCATGACATGTAACAAAATTGTCGAATTTGCGAATCTTGCGTATGAAAGAAAGAAAAACGCGATTTACCTTTATTTTTTTTTAAATTTTTATCTTTATTAGTTCTAATTGTCATTGTGAGGCTGGATTAAGAAGTTGTAAGTTCTGTGAGTACCAATATTTCAGCAGGGACCTTTCCTCTTTATATAATTCGATCGTTTCCCCTTTGTGGGTAATAATAACCACAAAGTTTTAGTGCCTAATTACTCTTTAAGGTCTTTAATTAAGTTGACTGGAAAAGACAAGTTCTAGTGCTAGGTACGAAGTTGGTTGTGTGTGTGATCTTCCAAATTGTGCATGGCTGTTATGACGTGTCGTAGCCATAAACGAAATGGATTCTTCGTTTATGAGAACTACATGAAACAACATCAGCAGCAAATAAACTGAATTGTTCGGAACACATCGAATTCTATATATATATATTTGGAATGATTGGAATATTTAAGTTCGTTTTGTCTTCCGTATACACTTCTACGTACTTTTTTTTTTTTTTTTTTTTGCTTGTGTTTTAACTGGGTAATTTTATATTTAAAATTTGTGTAAGTGTATCTTATATGTTGGTATACTCAGGGATTGTTTTTCAGTACTACTAATATCAAGTTCCCAATATGCAAGCAAATAAATATTCGATGTATTACAATGCGTTTTGTAAACCAGTGTTTAGTGACATTTTGTTGATGAGAAAAAGTACATTTAAAGTGGAGCTAGATAGCAGGAAGCATATACGGCATGTTCTATAAGGATTTTATCGTCCCCTTGTCTTATGAGCAATGCCTACGCAAATAGCTGCACCGTTATAAATGTCTGCTTTCACAACAACAGTAAGCTAACCACTATCGTACACCTAGAAAGTAAACACTCCACTAATCGCTAGCAGCAGTATAACTTCCGCCCATGCACTCTCAGAAAAAACGGCCTGTTCATATTGACTTTATTTTTATTTATTTCGTGCAGAGTGCGCAACATGTAGTCGAATTTGCAATAATATTGGCTTTATTTATGGTGCTTTCTTCATTAGTTCTAAGAACTGCTGAGTTCACTGTGGTTGTCTGAGTGTCAGATAATAAAGGATCTTCGTGTGATCGTTCCCGTTGAACCCCAGATGTTTATTAAAAGGTTGAGGTCAAGACAAAAATAAATAAAGGAGACACGACTTACTGTGTGTCGTTTTCTCTTACAATCTAAAAAAATGAAACCTTTGAAAAAATTATGTATAGCCCAACAGTTCTTATGAAAAAAAAAAAAAAAACGTGCAGAGTACAGATTTTAATTTCAAGTACATAAGCCTACGTCTAGGTAATGAAGTATTGGGCCTATTTTTTATCTTTAAATTAAACAGAAACTCAGTTTAAATGAACAGCAGTATAGTAGTTATAGACGACAGATGGACAATTAAAAACAAGTTTAATTTAATTATCTTCGGAATATCCTATTTCTCCACTGAGTGTTGGTTTCTGAGCGGAAGCGTGCCTACTTCCTAATAAGATTTCCGGTTGGAACTTTGGGTCAGATATCGTAGGAATTTTCTTTGTTTTGTTGAGTCATTCTCATGATTATGCGTTACAACACCCTTTAATTGATGTCAGTGCAGTAGATTTTTTGCTATCTTTAAATGACGTCAGATTTTCTGTTGATGTTTTAGGTTTCAGAAATTAGCACATTTGGGAAGTCAGATAGATGTTACTTGTTATAAGAATCTTTTATTGCGCATGTCGAATTTTCGCGTGAATATGCCTGAAGCGTTACAGTTAGTATAACATGTAGCATAGGGCGTAACAAACCCCCTCGTGTGTCATAGAGAGCGAATTTGAATATTTATTTATGGTCTTTAGGGATATCAGACTTCGATCGGGATAGGGTAGAAAGAGGATGTTGGAAAATAAGTGGTCAGGGTCTGGTTTGTATAGGTACCATGCCGGCTTTTGGCTGATGTGACAGGAAAAACCTCAGTCAGGATGCGCGGTCGCTGGGATTGTTCCAAGCATCTTCCGACTGCCAAGCCAACTAACTATCAACTGATCTACAGTCGGTTGGTCGTAGAGGGTGAATCCTTCTTTTTATGTGTGGGCGTATGCAATCAAAAGTATGTAACCTGCCCCGGAAGTGATTTCATGCCCCGCGTGTATGCCAGTGGTGGGCTGCTATTTTGTTCCACTAGAGAGAAAGTATAACGCAAAGGAAGAAGGGGGTAAAGTCGTGCCAGAAACTGCTGTATTCCGTTTCGAATGAATCGTCATTTCAGGCGTTCTGTCAAGTGTCTGCGAATACCCTAATGCTCAATGCGTTTCCGTTTTCCTGTTGTTTGTGATGTGTAACTAATTATTCAGTCTACGATTATGTTATTGTAACTGCCAGTGAGATTACTTATGCTATGTCAAACAGGATTCACAGCCAGCTGAAAGAAACAAAGCCCTTGTACTGTTTGATTGAGCTTCAGCCGTCAGTTAGGATTCAGAGAAAAAGATTGTGTTGAACTGTTGAGTTGCATACATTGAATTCTGTCATTATATTAAAAAAAAAGTAGAAGTATTTTTTGTTTTATTCTTGAACACATCATACGAATTTATAAGGGATCATAGATTACTGATAGTGAGGCTGTTTTTATCTGATGATAGAACTTACACTTGCGTCATGAACAGTCCACTTTTACTTAGAAAATTCCTGGAATGTGAGATTTTACAACTGTGCAATTTCTGTATTATTCGCTTCTCGTAGGTGAATCAGTAACGCTTACAGCGAAACGGTGACATTAACAGAGGGGAAAGTGTTGCTAATACGTTTTAAACTGTATATAGGCCTATAAGTGAAAAACAACGTAAATTATTATTATTATAATATTATCTTAATCGTCCATATCATAGTATGAGAATTTCGGATCATTGTCTTGAAAAAAATACGGCTACTGCTATTGTCTTGAATGGTTCGTTGACTAACTTGAGGTTTCGATTGATTACCAGCGATATCTTATAAGAATCAATAACTGTTTGGAGTTAATGATAAACTATTGTGGAATAAAATGAAACATTTTTTATCGTGATTTATCAACAGCTCTCCATCACCCCCTAATTTGAACTTAACACTTCATTAAGTACGACGTTTTCATCGCGTAAAGAGAAATGGCGATGGAAAGCCATTGTTCTGGTTTTCTGTGGAACCGCCTTGAAACTACTTCATCGCCTTTATGACTGTACATTCTTTCTATTTATTTATTATATAATACAACATTTCGAATTATCCTGTTCACATCATCAAGAAACACTTTATTTAACAGCTTACTCCTATTTTTCTTCTGGAATTTTATTTCTCCCTCAGTAGTGACGAATTGGTTCTGTTCTGTTCTTAATTCTAGTGGCAGGCCAAACTCAATATGGTTATTGGTGTCGTTTGGCTGTTGTAAGTTACGTGTTAGTAACGTTATTTTTGCGATGTACTACAAAGTATTGATAATCGGTCAAGTGATATATCATTCTCGATTTCATTTAGCCAGATATATCAAGTTATCAGTTGGCACTGCAATTTGGTATTTCAATTATTACAAATTTACAGCAGCTTTCACTAAAATCAAATAATAATAATCTAACTCGAAAGAAACCCAAACGTGAACCTTCGTAAGTTGTTTGGCTGTGGATCGGAAAATGTTGAATTAATTTCCTTTTAGATAAATCATTGATATTATACATTGCTGAAAATGCAAGAACCCTATTAAAAAAATTTCGAATCATCATGCATATAAATACTACTACAAATAGGGTTTGTTTATCCTGGAAACAGTTTTTTCGAGAATACGACACTGACCGGCAGAAGTTTCCCATATAGTTCAAGCGAATGAGATATTGCATATACGTGAACGGGGAGCGAATCTAAAGGATCAGCCTTACAAGAAATTGTATGCTCTTTCGATTTGGTTCTTTGCATTTTTCACCTAACAGCAATCATTTCCGACATAATTGTGGGGGGGGGGGGGGAGAGAAAGCAAAAGGGACATCTTGAACCGCCATTTTTTTAAGATGGCGGATTTAGTACAAGTCGGATCGGTCAGGACTGTTAATATGGAATTAAGGAAGATCTTTACAACATCTTATTAAAAAAATCATTATGATTTTTGTTTCCCCCTGGGTGCTAAGTCGCCTGTACTAATAACGCTGAAATGATAAATCCAACTTTTCCCGGACATAAATTTGTCCTCGGACAGTCATCGTATATTTAACGTTTCTTGTTCTATTTGTATTAACATGTAAACTATATATCAGGCGAATATTACCCAGTGTATCCAAGTGCCATCTATTCATATTGACTGGGAGCTCAGATTTCTTGTTTGGGAAGCATTTCTTAACTGTACCCCACCCCCAGGAACTGAAGAAGTTAAGGAAATCTCGGTCATCATTAGAATTTGAAGTTAACAGAAAAATTGACAACCACCGTGACTGGGACTCGAATCCGGATCTCCCAATTCCCGGCCGGGTATGCTATCCATGAGCGTGTTCGTGTTCCGGTCACGGCAGTTGTCATTTTTTTTGTTTTAATTTCAACAGAAGATTCTTGTGTTATTACATCTATCATTAGGATTGTTGATCACAGTTGAGAAAATTATGTATTTCTTTTACAGGCCGTTTGGAAACAATCCAGACTACGTAAATTTTAATTTTTAAAAGAAGATAAGTTTTTGGAAGGCAGGTTTATTTTTGTACCAAGAAAAAAGAAATAACTTTCAACGGCGAAACGTTTCTTGTAGAAGTATCTGCTCGAAATGGCAACGATAAGAAAATAAGGTTTTTTTTCTGCATAACTTAACTGCAGTGCCTTCTTGCGACAGCTTCTGTCATACTTACACTTTGTCAACATTTTATCAACACTCCGTTATCTGAAACGGTGAGGTTAGCGAGCTACATAAAAGGTGTTGCTGGATGTTCTACCCGAGGGCAGGTGTGTGACCTTAAGGCACCTAGGTAATGTGAACTTATAGTGGCTATTCATCGGATAAAGGTGACGTGTCAAGGAAGGGCCTGTTTAAATAGGGCTCCGAACATTTTGTCCTCACCGGGTATCGAAAGTTGGACCCCTTGATTACAAAGCTACAGGCACTACCACTTACCGGAGGCAGAAGTAGAAGGATTATTTTTTACTTGTGCGTCGTCTTATTCTAATTCTTTAAGTAACAGAGCTACAAAATGACAGCATTGGGGGATACAGAAAATATATGGTAATTACTGGTATGAATTGTAAGAACTGGTACATTTAAAAAAATAAGATAACGAATCTTTCGTGTGATAATGTGAACCATGAAGTAATTATTCTTACCAAGGCATGCAAATCTTATTCTCTTGTACAAAAGATAATGTCTTAGGCAGTCAATCGTACTTCCGGGTAGAATTAATTCAAAGTAATACTGAGGTTCATGAGGAGGTTGCGGACTTGTGGTAGTTCGTCCTTTTGTTGCGATTACTTGTATTCGAGACATGCGTAGGTACTGCGAACGACCACGAACGTGGAAACTTTCGGTGACATGTATCAGAAATGATCCATTAGGCGTGTTCTGACGGCAGTTGCTTTGTCTTTCGGTGCTGATAAATATCAACTATTGTCCTGGTTCGTTGAGCAACTTCCTTGCTTTGGTTGATGTTCACCTTGAATTTAGATCAGTGTTACAATTCAAGGTAGTCCGCTGTGATTTATACCAGAAGGAAATTGACATTGTCACTCTATATAGGATGGTTAACTAATTCCTAAATGAAATGGCTAAGAGGAAGCAGATGCGCGCATTACGGTGTGTTTGTTTAGTCCATGGTAGTACTTACCACAGACGTTTATAAGTGCGCTTGCGTTTTAATTAAGTACCATAAACTTATTTACGTGTATAGGGTCCTATAGATTGCCTAAGTGGTGAATTAACCGAGCGGTCAAGTGTACCCGTAAGTTAAAATGTTAAAACAGTTACCTAACAGTCCTTTCGCTTTTCCCCCTTTGGAGGAGCAATCTCCGGTGACCACGCTCTGCTGTGCTACCTTTCCCTTCTCGCAGTTCTGTCTGTCCTGATCTGCCATGCCGTTTCCCCTTCCACTTCTGCTATGTTGCACATCGTTACCCTCCACTGACAACAGGACTACCAACATTCGCAGCCAGTGCATTGATGGTTTTATTATTTCCTGTATTTACTTACAGGAACGTTGTCGGAGAAAATGAATCTCAGCCGTTATTGCATTTAGGGTTAACTAGTTCCAATTCTGGTTGATCTTAAGAGTGTAGAAATACTCCACATCTTCATTTCAAGAGGATTTGAAAGTGGAATCAATCAGCATCTATCTATATTATCTGGTGTTCAGTATCAGTCCGTGGTTGTTTGTCATGAAAGATAGCCAGATAAGTCGAAACATTAGATCATTTCTTGCCATATGTCACTTTAAATAAAAGTTTTCATGTCATTCACAAGTTAGAAGACCTTTATACAAAAAAAAAAAAAAATATAAATTCGGTTAGGGATATTATCGAGAAAGAAACGTTTCAGATTCCTAGATTAGTCGATATGATGATTGCTGTGAAGTCAGGAGGATACAGGTTGGATTCTGGAGAACCTGATATCAACGTTCTAAGTTAATGACATGGCTGGAAACAATGTGAACAGTGATCGAACACAAGGAGATTATAAAACGAAAAGGTTAATCAGTGTTCATCTTGCCTATGAAGGTGAAGGATGGTCTGCTAATCCGAATATTATTTATTTATTACTCTTATCTAAAACTACCAGTATTACGGAACGATCTTCTCACTTGCTCTTTCATGTAGCTTATATTTATTTATTTCGTGCTAGAGGTTGTTGTACAGTTTTTACTTATTAGAACGAAGATGGTCGTGTGTTAAGTGTGAAATCAAGATGTCAATTCTTCTGGTGATGATGGTAATCTTTGATCTTTCGAAGTCTACTTTATGGCCTCCGGTCGACAGAGCTTAACCTGTTTGTTTTCAGAGTGTGTGGTCACAGGTTAAAGTTTCGTGGGAGTGTACTGAACCAAAAATTGTATGTTCGGTGCTTAGAAGCTCACGAGCTTGTTTAGAACGTTAATAATAACATTCAGTCAGTCACTTTGTGTTCCCTATAACCGAGTTTTCCACTGTGCATTTCCATGCATTTTCATGAATGCACCGGCTGCTTTAAATCGTAATATGAAGCGGAGGAAAGTTTTGTTACATCAAACAGTAGAATTTGGGCTCTGGTACATTTATTACTTCCTCCTAGGCTTCAAAAGCTTCTGAGTATATTCATGAAAAATCATGCAAGCCGCGAAAGTATGCAGCACACTTTCAAAACAGTTATCTAAATTGTAATTTCTTCGAAGTTCTTTTGATATCTGTATAATCAGATAGGTTGACATAAGATTATTGAATACACTAGAATCTCATTTCATCGAATTTGGTGGGAGCAAAGGGTGATTTGATTAAACCGGACCCATAGTGATTTACATGCTGTAGTTTAATACGTGTTAAAAAAAAACTTTATCTTTAACTTAACGGTTTTTTACTGTACTGTACCTTTACTGAACATTGTAAGGATTTTTCAATTAATTCGTTCATAATTAAGAGTATAAATCAAACGTAGTATCTGCAAACTACTAAAATCAAAATTGTATTTCTTACTGTTTCGTGACTCGGCTAATCGGGACTGGTGTATCGATTGATGATTGTGAATGAAATTTCAGATATTTTCCGAAAGAAAGGCCTATATCGTATGGCCAGACCATAGACTATGGGCATTTCTTGCGGAGAATGCCCCAATTTTAAGTTTATGACATTTCTCTGTGAAATTCAGCGCTCGTTTCTTAGCGTTACTTTTGAGTACAAAAAGATGATCGATACAATTATGTGCAGGGTCCTTAGTAAAGTCTCATGCGTATTTATCGTCTTTTACTATAGTTCAAAGTTCCTATAGTTTGCTATTTATTTGTATCCTTGGATCACACTTTCATATTTTCTTTCCTTCCCGAACCTTTCAATGTTAAAACTCCTCGCCGTAGCTCAGTGGTAGGGCGTTGGCGTAGCATTCGGGAGGTCGTGGGTTCGGAACATTCAAGATAGGCCCTGGCCGACACCTTCCCGAATTCCTTTGCTTCCCCTATCCCGGGCTGAGCCTTAGATGACTAACTAAAGGCCATAAATAAAATTCAAAACTCCACTTGAGTGCATGTCTATGCCAGTAATCGATTGAAAACATGATTCATCTTCATAGTGCTCGTCTTCTGCGACTGCATTCTCATTTCTTAATATTATATGTATCACTAGTCCTGCGATATGATATGCGTTTATTAGTGAACTTTACCTTGCTGAGGACTGACGTGATGCTCATTGTGATGAACAACTGTATGGTTTCCTGTATCCCTGTAGCGAAATGCGTTGTTGCTAGCTGATGGAAAAGTCCCCATCACCGTCATGGAAAGTTTGTTCCTAGTAAAACAGGGCACCGATTAATTCACAATTAATAATAAAAGAAGATTGGAGATACTTCACACGTGGGAGGGGAAGGTGATTAACATTTAATTGCTGCATATTACCCACGTTGTTTTCACTATACAGTTTCTCGTCTACACAGTTAGTCAGTAAGATTAACGTACTCGAGTAATTGAACGATTGAGATATTCATTATGCACATGTACTTAATATCTCTCCACTGCTGTAAGTATTCCTACATTAGTCCATAACCACGCGGCGGACGCCTACTGAAGTTTAGGAGACAAGATCTGTATTTCCTGTTAAGTTCAAATTGAGTTCTTGAAACGTAATGAGGACCAAACAAACATTGTGAACATCGGACCTATGGACATATATTTTTAGCAGCATTATTTGCCAAGTTTTAATAGTTTCATCGATATTTCTGATGTAATCACGGCATTCCATAACTCCTGTTTCCCTTTTCCTTCCATTTTAGAATTGGAGGAATCAACATTTCCCACTGAAA
>JAGDQP010020016.1:12548-33965 GCA_022664845.1 Lepisma saccharinum | reverse complement strand
ACATAGTTAGACGAACAGATGGAAGATGGACGACGAATGTACTACATTGGATTCCTAGAGATAACAAACGACCGACACGAATGCAAGATGGGGAGATGAAATCAAGCGTTTTTCAGGAGTTACATGACGATAGCAGTAGACCGAGATATGTGGAAAGAAATCGGGGAAGCCATCATCCAGCTGTGGATAGAAAACGGCTGAATAGGATATATATATATTTTTGATTCTAGGTCCTCTTTGACAGAGAGACATAAAGTTTTAGGGATTTGTAGCTCATTGGAAGGAAACTCGCTAGTTAGAAGAATAGAGCTTCACTTAAATAGCGAACGGGAAGCAAAAACCTAAATTTAGGATAATGGATCATGGGCCTCAAGTATAACAACAATATGAGTAAATGCTCATTCCACTTACCACCAGATGTTATCAACAGCCAAGCCAAACACAGAAGACCCAAACTTTTGAAGATGGTCTGAGCCTTGACTAACTATATCTCAGACTTCGTAAAGTTAAGCTTAAAGACGAACTTTGTAACTTAGAAATAATTTAACGTAGACTTCAAAGCTAGATCGGGAAGATGTTTTTGGTAACGAAACCAGACACACAATCTCCCGTTCAACATTTCATGTCCTCCCTACTTCGACACGCATCGACGTCACTACTTCCTAGTGGCACTTTCCATAAAAAAAAAGTCCTGAATTTCCAGAAAAGTCATTCACATGAAGTAGGAAGAATTTCCACACACTGGCAAGACAAACTAGGAATCCCAAGTATTTGGAATATTAAGTATCTTGCACATATCTGAGTGACGAACTAAGGAGGCGAAGGCAAAGTGGAAGCAAAGAACTCAGAGAACGACCAGCTTGGCTGTGAATTAGCGAATTCGAAATAAAATACTGCATTACCTGATCAGACACAAAATCCATATTGTCATTATACCCTCTCTTCAAAGCCTTTATCTACAAGATGAAGTCGATCATCTGAATGAGCAATCTTCGTCTAAGATCCATACTCCTAGAAAAAGGGGGAAATATGTACAATTATAAATAAAATACTGCAAGCAAATAAGATTTGAGATGAAAAATAAATATAAGCTTTCTGTTTCGATGTAACTTTCCAAAAATGTCTTGTCGCCAGATAAATATGATCTTCCAACACCAAAGGAAAAGGGATAAAATATATATTCACAGATCACCAATAATGCACTTTTCGGGGGAATAGGCTGGACAAAATAAAATAACAAATAATCTTGCTGTTTCCGTAACCAAAACGAAGAGAAAAAAATAAACAAAGGTAAGCACTAAAATCACTATACTGGTTAAAAATAATAATACAGGAAAACACAAGATAAACACATCACATGATAATCTTAAATGGAAAGGTGGCATCCATAAATATGTCATCACGTGGAGTCACTAGGCTGGGCATCACTTAAGATGTCTGTAAAATATAGAACACAGGGAACAACACAAAAAATCGGAATCCATATGACTGGATCACACTGTTTACAAAGCCAGTTGATGTCCATATGTTTAGAGCATCGAATTCGGGGTTAGTTGGGGGTGAGAAGAGGGTGTGGAATCAAGCATATTGTTGATGAATTGTTCAAAAACCGCATGATCCATTAAAAAAAATGATAAGGGGTAATTTCAAAAATGCTAGGTGGAGTGTAAGAATGGATGGGGGTTGGAGCAGAAATAAGGATGGAGGGTTGCAGACAAGATGGGGAGTCAGTTTCAGAGGCAGTCGAGTAGTGTTGCCTCAGCCCTGCATAGTATTAATTTATTCAGAAATTAATTAGACACGTGCTTTTTGAACGAAACTCTCGTTGTTACCCGACAAATGTACTACGTAATTAAAATCCTCATCCCTTTACCTCGTATGGAAGAGAGAAACGCATTGGCCCTGAAGGCTTGTTCCGTCTTGGACGAAGAAAAAATATAGAAAAAAATTAATGAGTTTTGAAAAAAGAGGAAGAAAAAAGAGTTGAAGAATTTTTTTTTAATTTGTAACCGAAGCCACAAGTGGAGATAATGAAGTCATTGCCTAGAGCCCAACGCCAATTTAGTTGAAGAGAAAGAAAAAAAAACGAAGGGTGGAGGAATTCGTTTACCCAGCTTGATTGCTGGAATCATTTGTTATCAGTATTTCGTTTGTTTCATTACGGATCAGTACAGTATTGTGGCATAGCGTGTGTGTTATTTTGTACGAATTAAGGAGACAATTTGATGGTAAGTAAAAACACGGATTTATCACTGTGAAAAAATAAAACATTGACTCTTTGTTTTTAAAATGATTGCACAAGAAGAAATTAACAAAACAGAATATTTTTAAATTTTCAGAACGTTCATACAGTCACCTTGTTTTAAGAAACATACCCTTGCATTTTTTATATGTAAGTCCCAATAGTTTGTGGTATTTGTTACGTGAGATGAACTGGTTTTTCAGTTTATACAATGTACGCAGCAATGTCAATCGATTGACAATATAATATTTTATTATTATTTAAAATAGAGTCGTGAGGTTTTGCAATATTAAAATGGTAATTTATTAAAAGCTTAAGTTAACTTAATTTTTACTTTGGCCCGTCACGATCCGGATTTTTATACCTAGTTAAAATACACACCAAGGCCTTAACCGGGACTCGAACGCGGGACCTTCGAGCCGATGACCTACAGCCGCAGACCACTTGGCCGATAAAATGTTAATTTATTGACGCTGACGTTAAGAAAATTACAGCTACATTTTGTATTTGTGCATGTTGATTTTGTACGTAAAGTACGTGAAGTTACTACCTCCGTATTTGTTTGTTGAAACTAAGGGAAACTAAGAAATATCACAGGGTGGGAACTGCCCAGGACTTATGTGAACTTATTATTGCAGTATTTGCATGATGGGACTGAGGGAAAATAAGAAAAACGCAGTTATTAAATTACGTGTTTTTTTATTTTGGTTAAGGTAGAAATATAACAAGGAGGCCAGGACTTATATGAAATTAATACTGTGGTATTTGCATGGTGGGACTGAGGAAAATATTTAAAAATTTTATTAACTGAATTACGTGTTTTAGCTTATTTTTTGTGAATAAGACTGTATGAATATATTTTAACCGTAAATTAATTACAATGTTTTTTGTTTATTTTCAGATCTGTGAATCATACTTAAAATAGGACGAGAATAAGGACAAAAATAACGTTGAAAGGTAAGACCAAGTATTTTGTTTCTCCTGATTTTAAAAGGATGAATAATAGAAACACAGACAGCTTAAATGGTAGTGAATACAAACACTAATCGTAACAAAGAAACGTACGTTATTTAAAAAAGAAATATTTTGTTTTTGCATGACTAAAATTAAAAGCGCCGGGCGTCCAATATTATATGATACACACTTGTTACAGAATACGTAAGCGGCCACGGTGGTTCAGTTGGTAGAGCGCTTACCTTTGGTGTTAGGGGTTGTCGCTAGGTCGATCGGTGATAGGATCGATCCCTGCGCATGCCAGGTGGGGTTTGTGGTGGACAAACACTGTGTGCGTGGGTTTTCTCGGGGTGCTTCCGTTTTTTTTACTTTTTTCATTGCTCCTATTTATTCCATCATTATCCATATGGCCTGAGCCATAGTTGTGTAAAGGCCTTAAAATAAATTCAAACAGAATACGTATTGTAGTTGGCCAGGACTGCAAGCATTTTAAAGATAATTTTGTTCTATGAATTACTATTTTTTAAAAAAAGAAATGTATTTATGTATGACTAAAAAGAAAAGCATGGGGGGGGGGGCGTAAAGTACATTTTGAAACACATTTGTTACAGAATACGTAATTTAATGAACTATGGCTAGAAACACTTTAAAGACAATTTGTTTTATGTATTCCTATTTTTAAAAAAGAAATATTTTGTTTATGCATGGCTAAAAGAAAAGCATGGGGCGGGCTGAACACATTTGTTTGCTTTATCTGAGCGAAAATTACAAAATTTGGTAGAATGGTGTATTTTAATGAGTAGATTACAAAATTATTTTAAAAAATTGAAAAATTTCCTTTTTAAAACAAAGATGGCGGCAAAAAAACATTTTCCACATTCAAGATAGGAACATTAAAATTTATATCTAAGTATTTTACATATAGTAGTTAAAGAAATTATTTTTAAGAATTGAAAAATTGCCTTTTTAAAACAAAGATGGCGGCAAAAAAAACATTTTCCACATTATTCAAGATAGGAACATGAAAATTTATATCTAAGTATTTTACATATAGTAGATTACAAAATTATTTTAAAAAATTGAAAAATTACCTTTTTAGAATAAAGATGGCCGCAAAAATAACATTTATTGCACGGATTAAGTTAAAGAGCTGAAATTTGGTATGAAAGTGCCTTATGCATAGCAGTTCAACAAAATATAAGATTTTTGGAATAGTTTGCATATTTGATTAAAAATGGCCGCCAAAATACTAATTTGTTAACCGTATATGGCAGACATATGAAATTTAGTATGAAGATGGATCATACGCGTAGCTTACAATAAAGGGGCTTACGGAAGTGGCAAGAACAAAGTAAAGCAAAGCTATTGATTAAAATCATTTAACAAAAGTACATTTTAATACCAATTTTAATGTTGTTAATAAATGTATTTTTGTAGTGTAGAGTTAAAAGAGTTTTATTATTATTTTTGCAGATTGGAACTCACTTCCTTGAAGGTGAAGTTTCACATTAGACAAAGAAAGAAAGACAAATTACAAGAACCAATTGTAGGTGAAGAAAATAAAATTAAATTGGATATATTGGAGCCTGTTGGTGTTTGCTGGGTTTGAAATTGAAGTAAGTGTTTTTTATATGATGATTTTATATTGAGAGTCGACCGTATGTTAGAAACAAAAATAGTGTCTAATATGGTCGGAAAATGTATGCCGTCTTTGTGGTACAAGCGCCATAAATATTTAAAAAATATTAGAAGTAAACTTTTTGTTGAAAACTAGAGAACATTTGCAGTCATAATGGTTCAACATTTTCCTTTTTGTAGAAAGAGAATAAATTTATATATTTTTTATCAATTTTAACTAAAATTGTGAAAAAATCGAAGAAAGGAAAAATAATCCTTGTTGATATGACCAAATCATGGCGCACAAGATGTGGTTCTTTAAAAAACATAATCTTTAGCTTTTAAGAACCACTGCGGAAATAACATTCCCCCTTAACAAGAGCTTAGTATTTTATTTTGAAATAGTTGACTGCTCATATAAAAATGTAATAATGTTTTCACCTTATAAAAAGGCAATTATAAGCATCAAGACGTCAGCATTAGTTTCACTCATAATATCATCAAGAATTAACAGTAAATTTTCATTAATTTTAAATGTATTCATTCAGGCTTCCCAAAATAAGATCATATATTACTAATTTGACTATATAATTTCGTTATCACAGCACCATAGCACCAAACAATTTACTTGAAACAACTAGAAAACATTGTTTCACGATAAATTAACAACTTATCTGCAAATTATTTTCCCAGCTGACCTGAAACCTGAAATCAAGATAGTTGCAGGAGGAAAAAAGGAACCTGCATTAACTAAATAAAAAAGATAAATGACTAGGATTCGAATAATCTTATCCTTTTACAGCCGAAAGGAAGTGTTTTATATTCATTATGAAATCTTCTCTTACCCTGAACATTTGATAGATCTTAGTTTCTCCTCTAGATGCAATTTTGAAGCCCTTCTTCCTATAAATTTCATTAGGATTACTAATAATTTTTGCTCACAGTTATGCTTTACTGAATTTAGAAAATCGTGGAAATTTACAATTTGAAAAACACGACAATGTAATTTGATAACTGCAATGTTATAAATGGGAATCATTTTAACAGTTTGAATTTCTTCTTTATATGAATAATTTTTGGGCCTTAAGCCAACGAAAATTTGGATCTCCCAACCATTTTTGACCTCGTTAGTTAAATCTTCTAAGTTACCTATAGGAAGCAATGGAGG
This sequence comes from Lepisma saccharinum, assembly GCA_022664845.1. Taxonomy (NCBI): domain Eukaryota; kingdom Metazoa; phylum Arthropoda; class Insecta; order Zygentoma; family Lepismatidae; genus Lepisma; species Lepisma saccharinum. Next base: position 27,984 of record JAGDQP010020016.1, on the reverse strand, counting down.
TTCATATTTCGTTGGCTGTGGAAGGTGGAATCTGTATCTGAATAGATAGTATTTTATATCCCCACTTTTTCTAAAAGACTATATACCCAGTGAAGAAAATGCGCCCCAACCCGGATGGTCCAATTTTTGCCGCTATCGGACCGGCATCGGGGGTATGACAGTTGGGAAAATATCGCATTTAAAGGCGGTCCAACGGCGGACAGCCGCCAAACGGGCGCGTTAGGCAAAAAATCCTGATGTCAAAGTGTCCGAAAGGACGAAGCTAGGATTGATCTAACTAGCTTGATCTGGTCCTTGCAGTGTACCAATCACACCACTACATTTTATGAAAATTGTTGGCGAAAAGGTGGGAAGTTTTTTGCCTCCCTTGCCCCGACTATGAGGTTGGGATTTGACCGGGACTGAGAAAATGCCGACCATGTCATAACAAAGCGGGAATATGAAGGCAATAAAAGTCGAGAAGAGCCACAAAATATCTGAGACAGTCTGCAGAAAACAATTACGATTAAAATCAGTTATAGTTACGATACATCTACAATAGTCATTTATTTCTTCATTATGAAGATTAAAAAATCAATTGCAAATCACAGTTAGGATCGTCGGGCTTCACTCGACAATTGTTTTGAACCCGACTCTACACCGACGGTTGAAATGTGGGGAAAATTTATATTTTTCTGTATATTTAAAAGAGAAAAATATTCTAATTATTACCCCGTTTGGGGATCGACAACTTAACTCTCAAAGTGAAGAAACACTTCAGCGGTTGAAATATATAGAGTACATGAGAGATGCTTCAACTCACATAGCTGAAAACGGAGATGAAGCCAATTTGGGCGATTGAAAGTGGGCGGGTATGATGAAAAACAGCGTACTGTCTATGAATTTTATGGTTGTTTCTAGTACTGTTTGATATCCTTGTATTAAGCAGGGACGCCACGTTCCTCGCAGAAACACGAACTGTAAGACATTAGATGACCGTCAAAGTCTTACGTCGAGGAGAAAGTAATATTTAGAAAGTGGTAATCTAAAAGTTGTGTAAATCTATGAATGTGATTGGAATTGAGAAGTGAAGGAAAATCAATATATTCCGCAATTTACCAAAGATCTTTGCAAAAATATTGAAGGTGGACTAGTGCCTGAAGAAGCCTTCAAAGGAGGTAGTACAGAAGTTTTCATATCTCTATATCAATGCGTTGAAGTTGAAATAATTTGATGTCGATATTTACTCATTATATCCATATTCCATGAGTAGAAGTACTTTCCCTATCGCTAAGCCTACCATTTTTAGAGAGAAAGCTTTCCGTAACCCAAGGACATTCATCGTGTTGTTTTCTACAAGTTTCTTCATCCTCAAAAACTTCCTATAATTCTAATGGGCGTCTAATATTTGGTCTCTGTCAGGCTTATATGGAGGAATGAATAGTGGAGATTGTAACCACACTGTGGACGAACGATGTTTCGTTGGAACATTTAGTACTACTTAATTACATGAAAGTCTTGAGAAAGATTATGCTGTTCTCGAGACTCAAGAACTGTATTAGTTAAAAATCAAAGAGGGTTTATTTAAAGATTATGATAATAACTTCCCCCAATTGAAACATGAAACCTCCGGTTTTCCATCCTATTCCACTACCGATGAGGAAAATCCAAGTTATATTAAGGAGTATGCTGCGCATGAAGGCATACATCTGAATTATAATAGCATCAGGAAAAACCTTGATCTGCGAAATCATAGCGTGAAATTATTTTCAAATTCTCTGTTTGGAAAGTGCGGACAGAGAACTGATTTATCACAAAATAGGATAATCAATGATGCTAAATTATTGTTGGATATTCTCCGTACAAACAGCTTTATAATGAAATATGCACTTCTTGTCAGAGTAAATGCCTTGATAATATCATACAAGGGAAACGAAAATGTTAATACGCCTCTTCTATTCTCTAATGTTACTTTTTCTGCTTTTTTACATCATGGGCTTGATTAAAATTACTCAATGGAGAAAACAGGGTCGGCTCTCCGCTTGGCCGACGCCGGTCAGATTCGGGCCGCACTCGGTTGCTGATCGTTAGTTCGAAAACCCCAAAGGCAGCAAAAAATTCCAGAAAAACGCTCATGTTGGCCGGTGTCGGCGCAACCATTTCCCTCCCAAACCCTGACAATGTCCCGAGAGTCACAGTCAGGCACCAGGAGTTTGCCGCGTTCGGCACAGTTAAGACTATATGGTTTTAAGAAATCAGTTTAGTATGCCAAAACAAAGCATGAATGTAGCCTATTTGTTTTCACACTTATTAGTTTCATTTTATCCGTTGCTCTCATCATGATTTACGGTGTTAGTTTTCCAATAAAAAATAATCCCAGAGGCTGCTGTCGAGTTCAAACACAGAAACGTTCTGCACTTCCCGTTGCTAACTCATCGTCTTACCCACTCATCCATGGATCCACGTTGTGAGATTGCTGTTCCTGTACGGTATCTGTATTAACAGGCAGTCTAGAATGTAGTTGCTACGCGTTGTTAACTATCATGTACAAATAAAAATAGGGAATAACTTCCTTTTTTCTTTCTTATGTGCAGGTTTTCTTCTTAACTCCTTGATCATCGCTGCACTATAAATTTGTATTTCTCAATAAGCGTAATATGTTGGCTTGGAAAACACACATAAAGCGAAATCTACGTCAGATTAACGTCCTATTAACGAAATTAAATGTTCGTTGAAATTTGGTTTAAAATTCAGTGTTTTCAACAAGCAAAAGAGAAAACTAAAAATGTAGTTAATTTCATTGTATTTGCTTGCTTTGTATTTTTTACATTTTTCAATACAGATTTCTGTAAAAGACGAATGAAATTAAAAGATAAATATATTTTAATATGATAACTATATTTTAATATTAGAGCGTTACAGCAATCGGTCACAACTGGGCCAATGCAAATGCTTCCGCCCACATTTCAACCGTCGGTGTAGAGTCGGGTTCAAAACAACTGTCGAGTGAAGCCCGACGATCCTAACTGTGATTTGCAATTGATTTTTTAATCTTCATAATGAAGAAATAAATGACTATTGTAGATGTATCGTAACTATAACTGATTTTAATCGTAATTGTTTTCTGCAGATTGTCTCAGATATTTTGTGACTCTTCTCGACTTTTATTGCCTTCATATTCCCGCTTTGTTGTGACATGGTCGGCATTTTCTCAGTCCCGACCAAATCCCAACCTCATAGTTGGGGCAAGGGAGGCAAAAAACTTTCCCACCTTTTCGCCAACAATTTTCATAAAATGTAGTGGTGTGATTGGTACACTGCAAGGACAAGTTCAAGCTAGTTAGATCACTCCTAGCTTCGTCCTTTCGGACACTTTGACATCAGGATTTTTTGCCTAACGCGCCCGTTTGGCGGCTGTCCGCCGTTGGACCGCCTTTAAATGCGATATTTTCCCTACTGTCATACCCCCGATGCCGGTCCGATAGCGGCAAAAATTGGACCATCCGGGTTGGGGCGCATTTTCTTCACTGGGTATATAGTCTTTTAGAAAAAGTGGGGATATAAAATACTATCAAATACCTCAGATACAGATTCCACCTTCCACAGCCAACGAAATATGAACCTCCATTGCTTCCTATAGGTAACTTAGAAGATTTAACTAACGAGGTCAAAAATGGTTGGGAGATCCAAATTTTCGTTGGCTTAAGGCCCAAAAATTATTCATATAAAGAAGAAATTCAAACTGTTAAAATGATTCCCATTTATAACATTGCAGTTATCAAATTACATTGTCGTGTTTTTCAAATTGTAAATTTCCACGATTTTCTAAATTCAGTAAAGCATAACTATGAGCAAAAATTATTAGTAATCCTAATGAAATTTATAGGAAGAAGGGCTTCAAAATTGCATCTAGAGGAGAAACTAAGATCTATCAAATGTTCAGGGTAAGAGAAGATTTCATAATGAATATAAAACACTTCCTTTCGGCTGTAAAAGGATAAGATTATTCGAATCCTAGTCATTTATCTTTTTTATTTAGTTAATGCAGGTTCCTTTTTTCCTCCTGCAACTATCTTGATTTCAGGTTTCAGGTCAGCTGGGAAAATAATTTGCAGATAAGTTGTTAATTTATCGTGAAACAATGTTTTCTAGTTGTTTCAAGTAAATTGTTTGGTGCTATGGTGCTGTGATAACGAAATTATATAGTCAAATTAGTAATATATGATCTTATTTTGGGAAGCCTGAATGAATACATTTAAAATTAATGAAAATTTACTGTTAATTCTTGATGATATTATGAGTGAAACTAATGCTGACGTCTCTATAATTTATACGTCTCTATAAATTTTGCTCACCATAAGAATCTGTCATTTTTATTGTTCGAAATATATTTCCAAACACAAAACATGCACGTGACAATTCATGAAACGCACATTATATAATTGTGTTTAAGAACCCTAGAGATAAGTTGTAATGCAATATTTGGCTAGGCAAGTTATTCCTCAGTATAGTAAAGATGTAATTCAAGTGTTGAAAAAAGCAACTGCAGAACCTCATTCCTATTTACTTTTTGATTTAAATGTTTGCAGATGAAACTATGGACATGTATGCACATGTAAAAGGCATGAATAAGCCAATTCATATCAGTCAGTATCAAGATGTCAAGCATGAAACACCATGTGAAAGAGGTCCAGCCAATTTGTAAATGTAAAAATAAGAAACGCAAAGCATTAGTTCAGAGTGCACCTGTAGGTGTTATTTGAATTATTGCTAAAGTAGAAAAAAGGTTTTAAATGGTGACTTCAAACTCTCTACTCGTCAGAAGGAAAGGCTACGACGACATAGGAAGATTCGTACACGCACTGTCAAACGTTCAACTCAAACTCAACGCAAAGTAAACGCAAACTCCTAATAAAACATTTTGATGCTCTTGTACCTTTATTATTAGCTCCTATCTTAAGCGCAGTGCGGAAGTCTATTTAATCGTAAACATGTCTTCACAATTTGTGTTGCAAATTCTGGGGTGCCGTATTTTACAGGTTGCTAACTTAGGATCAAAAGAAATTAATTTGTTACAAGGGGGCAAAAGCTGGAAACACCGTAAGTTTAGAGATGGATATAAAATATACTGTCATATAGAATAAAAATCGAGCCATTCTCCGTAGTATACTACTAGTGGTATGCAGTGGTGCACTTGTTCCGCGGTTTAAGATGGGAGGTGAGTTACATACCCTAACAGTGAAATGTTCTCACTGGCTTCACGGGAGCGGGGGACATGGACGTTTGACGGAAGATGACTTGATTCGTTGCCGAGAAGTTTAAAAGATATATCTGGTGTAGTAAAAAGTAATCCATTATTTTTGCATGACATTGAAGTCTTGACTTACCATAGTTAGAATGATCCGATTTAGGTCACATATGCGCCGTTTTGTTCGATAATGTGTTGCCATTTGGAAGGTAAGATCATGATGCCTCTCTCATAGAATCCCTTGTCCCTATTGGCAAAAAATTGAGACAGTCGATTTTCACAAGCCTCTCTTGAAGCGAATTTTTTACCAGAAAACGTGTTCGCTATGGACAGAAACAGATGGTAATCACTCGGTGCCAGGTCCGGACTATAAGATGGATGCATAGGAACCTCCCAACCAACCTCCCGGAGCTTCTGGTGAGTCACTATCGACCTGGCGTTGTCCTGGTGGAACACAATGCCTCTCCTATTGGACAAAGCTGGCTGCTTCTGGGCGATTGCTGCCTTCAGACGGTCCAATTGTTGTCAGTATAGTTCCGAGTTAAGGGTTTGGCCGTAGGGGAGCAGCTCATGGTAGATAATTCCCTGCCAATCCCACCAAACACACAGCAAAACCTTCCTGGCCGTCAATCCTGGCTTGGGCACCGTTTGCGCCGGCGCACCGCGCTTCGACCACGACCGTTTTCGCGTGACGTTGTCGTAAGTGATCCATTTTTCATCACCAGTCACCAACAGCTTCAGAAATGGGTCGCTTTCGTTGCGATTCAGCAGCGATTCGCAGATGGAAATTCGGTCCATGAGGGTTTTTTTGCGTTAACTCGTGTGGCACCCATACATCAAGCTTCTTTGTGTATCCAGCCTTATGCAAATAGTTCCACACGGTCTTTTGTGCAATGTTTAGCTCTTCGGCAATCGAAACAGTGCTTACATGACGGTCGGACGCGACAATGTCCATGATTTTATCGACATTTTCGACACTTGGCCTTCCAGTGCGTGGTACATTTTTGACGTCAAAATTACCGGAACGGAATCGACGAAACCAAAATTGCGCGTGATTGGCTATTACAGTATCAGGACCATAAACACTATTCACATGCGTTTTCGCCTTTATCGAAGAAAAACTGTAAAATATAGCGCATTTTCTCTTTGCTAGTGTCCATTTTGACGCGCGCTCACACAACACTGAGAAAACTCATCACAACTATCTGAACAGTGTTTGTAGTACGCAATCTCATCGTTTGAACGCCATCTCGTTGAACCCGATCAGACTTATACAACGCGAGATACAGATCACTGAAGCCATCTATTAGCAAAATAATGGATTACTTTTTACTACACCAGATATTACGACTTTTTCTGTGTAATAGTATTGCAAAGATGACGATAGGGTTGTTAATTAAAGATGAAGTTACTGCACATCTGTTTGGCACATGTTTTATCTCCCTCTTGCTTTACCCCTCCCTCTTGGTACCCCTTCTATAATAGTTGTCGTTCGCGTCCGCGCTCAAATGATATATCTAGCACTTATTGCTTTAATCCTTCTGTTTGCAGATTAATCTTAAGGTTCAGAGTTCTATTCTCACGTTTGTGAGAATCTTCCGTGTAGTTTAGTATTTTATTCAAAGCTGGTGGTGTTCTTTCCTGCGGAATTAGACTTTGTGTGTATAAACAGAACGACTTCGTTTGTATTTGGTGTTCTTGTTAAAGGTTAGTTTATTTCAAGCCATGGAAAATCCGATTTATGTTTTGCTTACTGCCCAGGATATTTAAGGTTATGGCGAACCCGACCGTGTACTTGAATGTTCGAATCATTTGTGCTACTATAAACTATTACGGTTTCGTCCAATAACACATGATTCCGACATGTTGCTTCACTACTTACTTTATTATTATTGGAACAGAAGAAGCTGTGTTACAAAACTGTGTAGCTGCCCAGCACATTATCGATCTTAGACATTACGGATTTTTCGGAAAACTGGAAAGTAAAGACTAGGCGTGGACTTATTATTGTGAGTTAGTTATCGAATGTGACACGGTAATTCCACAAGTTTGCAATTGATTTTTTCGGCTTGAATACGTGGTCTAGGGGGGGGGGTTGAGGAAGTGGATAGTGATGAGTAGTATGGTTATCAGTGGTGATATGAACATTATGGACAATGATTAAACTAATACGAATGTGGACATTGAAGTTAGCACAGAAAAGAAATCTAGTGAAGATTAGATGTTTAATATTAATGTTCAACAGTGGATGAAGAATAATAAAATGCCTATGATGGTGGTGGGAAAACTGATTTTGAAATTGTCAGTGAATGTGAAAAAACTATCCAAACTTTGGTTTCCAGGGGCGTCAAATTACCATTAATTCGATAGCAAAGTCAATTACTAACACGGAGGAACGTGTAAACAGTTTGTGAAATTTTGCTATGGAACATTTACTTAAAGATGTCATCCCAAATCCGGAGTAGATTTTACAGTTGTGAGTAGTAATTGTAAGGAAAATAAGCCAATTAACATACCATGGCGATTCCGTGCACATCTTAATGTAGATCATGTTTTGCGTAGTATTGAAGATGTTTTGAATTCTAATGAGGAATTCTTGTTAGGTGAAGAAGTGACCGTCATAATTGACATTTCTGATCCTAATGGCGGGCAGGGACGAAATGGTAATGACAAGTATTTGTCTTTGGAAAAATATCTTCAAAAACACATCATTGCAGTTGAATATGTTCCTGATTTTTACGCTAGAGATTTGGTATTAGTGAAACGAAGCGCCAAGAAGGAATTTAAAAAAGTATGTTATATGAAAATACATTCTAAAAAGTGGGATTGTGCAGCTGCAGAATTGTTATTTTGCAAGGGTCGATTTGTCAAGTAAAAATGGTGGAAGTATTGAAGATGTAGACCAGTTTCAGAAACATTATGGTGGCGAATATCAAATTTATGTGTATGTCCGTGATCCGGAAAATCTAGAGTATCCCAAAATTGTATTCAGGACAATCAGCAGAAAAGAAATTGTCTTTAAGATTTGAAGATAACAATTATGATGTCATTGAAACTATGACGGCATTTTAGGCAGTGATGGTTATTGTTATCATTGTCTTACACAATATGTCGGTTCCATAAAGGCAAATATTTATGTTCCCATTGTGAAGAGTACCAGACGATATCGATAGTAGTAGTAACGGTAAGGGTTTGAAATGTCGGTATTCTTATCGTACGTTCCTCAATCAGACTTGTTTTGATCAATGGTAAACCTGTATGTTATTACGTACAAGTTTGCTCTCAGTGTGGAGTGAAAATCGATAGACGTAACAGAAAAACAAAACATACGTGTGGAGAACATTATTGTTACTCAGTTACATCCACGTCGATGAAACTCATTCCTGTTTTGTCAAACCAAGCAAACAAAAACGAGGAGAGGAATTCCTGTAGATTATCTTTGACGTACAGACAATGCTAATAGACGCAGATGAAAATCGTCAACGTGAGAACGTGCCAAACTTAATTTGTGCATCTCATCGCTGACATCAATGTAAGGATATAGACCAAGATTATACTTGTAGTGTTTGTGGTAATGTCGAAGGTAAGAAGGGTTTTGTATATCATAATATGAAAGTTTTTGTAAATCATGTCTTAGAACAGGGTCCTAAGTTTCAGAAAGTAGTAGGGCTTCACACAACTGGTGTGGTTTTGATACAATACTAGTAGTACGATGTCTTATGAAAAAAATTGACACCTCGCATTATAGCGCAAGGACAGAAGATCATTCAGCTAGGTTAAATAATATCATTTCCCGAGATAATATTTGTTTATGGGGGTTAATTTATCCAAATTACCAGCAACGATGGTGTTGTAAGAAAAAAGTTTCCATACCTATTTAACACTTCTAAACAGCAGAACTATATTGGGCTTTGGAATAAGGAATGTGTTAAAAGTAAAACAGAGTTTTGATTTCCAGAAAGAAATCTTTTAGTATTGTAAGAATGACTTTTTCATTTTGGCAGAGGCATTGATGCGATTTTCAAACTTTATTGAACAATAAACAGGCAGGATAAAATGTTTTCTGCAAATAAGCACTATCGGTTCCTGTGTAATGGAATGTTTCCGTTCATGTTTTCTTAAAGAAAACACTATTCCAATAATCCCTCGTTTAGGCTTCCAGCATCGCGACCAACAAAGTAAAATGGTCAAAGAATTGTTAAAATATATAGAGTATAAAAATAACGTTAGATTCCAAACAGCAGAAAATGGAGGTGAAGTTCAGTTTAAGAGGTTTGAACTGGATGGATATGACATGAATACTCGTGCTGGTTACGAATTATATGGCTGCTACTGGTAGGGACATACTTCTATCATGCAACTTCGTCGTTATCCCGTTGATGATGAGGGACATACTTTGGAGGACCGTTAAGGCAACTCTGGCGAGAGAAGAATTTTTGAGAAGTTGTATCCATCGGGGAATGTGAAATCATCGGGGAATCATCTCCTGAAATTCGAAGTTTCATAAGAAATGGGTGTTGTGAAATTCAAGATCCCTTACGTCCTAAAGATGCCTTTAAAGGATGACGCACCTAATGCTTCCGTACGTTGTATGGATGTGGTGAAGACGAGTATTTAGCATATCTGGACGTGACTTCCCTTTATCCCTTTGTGATGCCTAAGAAACCTATACCAACGGGAATGAAATAAATTTTATAAAGGTAAAAACATGCCTGATCGAGATACTGTCCATAGATTGGTTCACTGTAAAGTATTTGCTTCTAAAAATTCGCTATACTCGTTTTGCATTAAATGCACATAAATGTCTCGTCTTTGGTTTGTGTAGGTTTTGTTTGGAGGGCTTAAATAATGGAGAATGTACACATAATGAGGAAGAACGTGCAATGAAGGGACAATTTTGTACTCCTGAACTACATTTGGCGTTGGCGAAAGGATATGTTATTCTTAAAACATACGAAAACTGGGAAATGAAAATGACTGAGGGACCCTTCAAACCGTATGTCGATAGTTTCTTAAAAATAAACAGAAAGCCAGTGGGTCTCCTGGTGATTGTACTACGGAAAAGAAAACTAACAATATATTCACGATTATGAGCAGCATGAAGGTATTCTTCTGAAGTATCACATGATTAAACATAACATATGGTTGAGACTTATCTCAAAAATATTTTTATGTTCCTTATTCGGAAAATGGGGACAAAGGTGCAATCTTGCACAAACTACATTGTTACTGACCGAAAAAGCTTCTTGGAAATTTTACGTTCGCCTCATTTGGAAGTTCAACATGTGACTTCTATTGTATACACCAATTACAAGTAACGTATAAAGACTTTGAAAATAAAAATTCACCAGATGCTTTTACCAATGTCGGAGTAACATCCTCCATATCCTCGTGGGCTAGGGTGCGTAGGTACTGTAGGTATAGAATGTTTTATTTATTCTGGCACATACTGTTATATAGTGCAGAGAAAGATGAGCCATTATTATTACGTACTGGAAATTACCTCGGCGAAATGACTAATGAAATAGAAGACGAATGGGAAATGCAAAGCTTTATTGGTTTAGGTTAAAAATTATTGTTATGGTAAGGAATATCTTCTTACTAGTGAAGTGAAGTATGTTTATAAAGTTCGTGGTATAACTGAATTATCGCGCAAAAAGCAAATAAATTATGATCACTATTACAATTTCACCATTGAAAAGTATGATAGTCGCCATATCTTTAGTCCTAATAAAATCTTGCGCAAATGAGGATACAAAATCGATTCCAAAGGACACTGGAGAACACACCGAATGGTCAATAGTAAGTGGAGGAAGTTAATCCTTCAAACAAGGAAGATTATTCTACTCTTCCCTATCGATATTGTAGTGCATAATATTTGTTCAAGTTACAAAATTTATAGTTGACAACCAAACTTTTGTAAAGTATGAAACACTTTTTTGTTGTAAAGTTAAAATCAGAAACAAAACTATTTTTTTGTAATGGGAAAAACGTTTTTGAGAAAAAACTTTACTAATTTTTTGTTACGAATTTGTTTGTTAAATGAAAACTATTTTTTTCTGATGATGTTTTTGTGAAAACTTGTGAAATCTTGTTTTGCGAATTTTCTGGAATTTCTTGTAAAGTAAAAACAAAATTGTTGTTACGAAAACTTATTAATTCTTTTTATGATTTTTTTCCTTAAAACCTTGTTTGTAAAATAAAAACTAATTTTTTTTGTCTCGAAATTTTTTGTGAAAAAGTTTTTCTGAACTTGTTTGTAAAATAAATATTTGTTTGCTACTTAATATGTGTTGCCAATTTATTTGTATTAATAGTCTGAAGTGGCCCAAATCTATGCTTGAGTAATAGTCATTGATTTCCACTAAGGCTAACCTAATTTGAATAAAGGATTCAAGACTGGATATGAACCGATATTTCCATGTATTGACACAAGTCGGTTACATTTAATTAGTTTTACATAAATCCAAAGAATGGATACTTCCTCATCATCGCTATCTCGTATAACATAACAAAGACATACTACCTGCATATATGATGTTTAATCTAAATTATCTCATCTGTATATTCCGTGAATCTTGCCTCCGTAAATTCGTCTTTATACAGTAAAGGTTATTTCCATCACAATCATCTAAATAGAAAAGTAAAATATTCCCAACACAGCTTGTTTATTTATATATCAAGACACGCATAACAATCTTGCTTCTTAATTCGTTAAAACACAATTCAATAACAACAATTGCTAAATTCGTTAAACATAATTCAATAACAACAATGCCCTGATAAAACTGAATTAAATTAAATTCACTTAGAATGTTTCAAATTATAAAATTCAACAACAATCACTTTTTCCTATTCTCACAATTCACTCTTTCCTATTCTCACAATACACTCCCCCTCGGAAATGAATGTTACTTAAGTGTATCCCTCGCTTTCGAAATATCTAGGTGGTCTTCGACTGCGCTGTGAGCGTCTTAATTGTTGTGATTCAAGGTTTGGAATTTGTTGATTATTATATTGTGCGTCCCAATTGCGTGATTCTTGGTTTGTGAATTGTTGATGACTATTCCACTCCCACCACTCTGTATCATCCACTTCTTGTTTGGAATGTAAGTTCTGATGACCATTTAATCTTCTTAACTGGTGAATATGAACTCTTCTTCTCGCCGTACCTATTTGCACCTCCACCATTCGGTGACCCACCTGTCTGATGACAGTAGCTTCTAAGAATTTTGGTGTTCTATGGGGAATATTTTGGACCAATACGTGTTCTCCCACCTTCGGTATTAACTTAAAGTCATCAGTCTTCGTCATATCAAGTGGTTCATACTTAGCCTTACGTAATAATGTGCTGAATCTTGTGTTAGGTTTATACGCAAACACTATTTCTGCTGGAGATTTGCCATTTAACAATGGAGTATTTGCAAAGCGTATATCTGCTTGTATTTTCTCTATTACACTTGACCATTGAGGTGTAGGTATGTCCACTAATCTACGCCTATGCATTGATTTTAAATCCTGTACTGATCGTTCTGCCAACCCGTTGCTTTGTGGGTGGTATGGTGGTGAATGCATCAAAAATATTCCATTAGAGCCACATCATCTAGTAAAGTCCCCACTTGAAAATGGTGGACCATTATCCGATACGATTACTGTTGGTAATCCCACAACATTGAACATGCTTTGCAATTTGTCTATAGATTCTTGTGCTGATGTACTTTTCACTAACATTATTTGGACCCATTTAGAATAACTGTCTATAACTAATAGATATTTAGATCCACCAAAATCAAAGAAATCAATATGAATTCTTTGAAAAGGATACTGTGTCTGCTGCCATTTGGAGAAATGCACATGTGGTGGCTGACGATGTTGCACCTGGCAATTATAACATTTGTTTATGAATGATTCTAACTGAATATGCATTTGGGGCCACCAATAGTAGGACCAAAGTACTTCTTTCAAAAGAGTAATACCCAAATGATGTGTATATAAAGACTGAAGTAGAAACATTCTCATCTTTGGAGGTACTATCAATTCTGAACCCTTAAACAAGCAACTATTGAACACAATTATTTCAGCTCGATTCTTATAATAATATTTATAGGTATTTTCCTGATACTTCTTTGGTAAATGGAAAGGCCAACCATTTATTGTCCAGTCAAAACTTTGTTTTAATATTGGATCATTTTGTATTTCATCTTGAATATCTGATAACTGAGATGCATCCCCTCTAACATTTAGAACATAAAATTGTGAACTATCGGCATCTCCGGTGGTATCCTCTGAAGGTAGTCTAGATAAACAATCGACTACCTGGACCTTTTTATTATATAGAATCTTGTAGGTGTAACCTGATAAAACAATGACCATCGCACTAACTTTGGATGGGCAGAAGAAGGTATTGTTTTTTCTTCTCCGAAGATCATAGTTACAGGTATAGAATCCGTTAAAACGGTAAAATGTCTACCATAGAGATATTTGTGAAATTTGCGGACTCCATACACTAAAACCAAAGCTTCTTTTTCAAACTGGGAGTAATTTTGTTTACAGGAAGTAGGTTTTGCCGAAGCACATGCAACTGTGTTCAATCTACCATCCGTGTCTTTGTTGCATAGCTGCACTCCCACCCCATATGGACTAGCGTCTGTGATGAGAAAAACTTCCTGTTTGGGGTTGAAAATATGCACTTTATTACTTTTGACAATTAATTCTTTTACTTCATCAAATTGTTTTGGATGTAACTCAGACCAATTCCACTTAACCTCCTTTTTAAGTAAGTCATGTAGTAAATGCAGATGATTTGTTAAATGTGGTACATGCTTATGATAATACATCACCATACCTATGAATGATCTTAACTGACTCACATTTAATGGTGCCGGACAATCTAAAATCGCCTTTTGATGTTTTTGCAAAGGTATGACCCCTTTCTCCGAAATGTTATGGCCTAGATATTCGACGTTTGTGGAAAAGAATTGACATTTAGATCTTTTAACTTTTATGTTGCGGCACCTAAATCTCTCTAGCACTGTACAAGAATTTTATAACATTCCTCTAAATTTCTTCCGCCAATCACCACATCGTCTAAAAATGCTTGTGCGTATGGTAGATCATTTAATGTACTACCCATGAAACGCTGGAAAATGAAAGGGGCCGCCGATAATCCAAATGGAAGACGTTTATTTTTATATAATCCCCAAGGAGTATTTAACACTAGTAATATCTGTGATTCCTCATCTAACTCTAGTTATAGATAAGCTTGGTTCAGATCTAGCACCACAAAAGTACTTGCCCCTTGTAATTTTGCTAGTATGTCCTCCAAGGTTGGTAATGGGTATGAAATATTTTAACCCACTTATTAACTGTAACCTTAAAATCAGAGCATATTCTAATTTCGGCACCTTGTTTTTTTGGTATAATAACTATCGGAGTAGCCCAATCAGAATAAGTTGTCGGTTCGATAATCCCTTGCTCTTGTAATCTGTCTAAACTGTCTTTTACTTTCTGTTCCAAACTATATGGAATTCTATAAAATTTCCTAAAAACTTGAACTGCATTAGAATCTAGAATCTGTTGACACATGTACTTTATAATCTTTAACTGGTTGTAGAATGCTATCGTTGAAAACATCTGCGTATGTGTGTAATAAATTATCTCGATAGGCAGCACAATTCTCTGAATTTAATACCATATTTATATCCACCATACTTTTATCTGTAAACTTTTCTCTCCAATTAGGCCATATTATTTCCATACCTGTTCTTCCGATTAACGTGTCTTAACATATCATTCACTATATAAAAATTTAAGCTCACTATCTGATTATCTATTTGACATGTTAATGAAGTTGAACCTACTGTAAGGATCTGATGACCGTTAGCTACTTGTAGACGTATGTGGTCTGCTATTAAACACACTTTGGACTGAAGAGATTTTAGAACCTCAAGTGTCATTAAATTTACACAGCTGCCTGAATCCACTTCCGCTAATACTACTTTACCATTGATTCTAAGTTGCTTATAACAAGGTATTACATTTACTGATGACAACTGTTTGATTATCGATTTTATCATTATACTTTTCTGTACTCCATTTTGATTTAACCTCTGTTACTTTATTGTAAACAAAAGCGTGCAATTTTTTGACCAGCTTTGTATTCTTTTTCGTATTTCCAAGTCTTTAAATTTAACACCAAGACCTTCGTGG
>JAGDQP010020016.1:0-12538 GCA_022664845.1 Lepisma saccharinum | reverse complement strand
GGTTATTTCCATCACAATCATCTAAATAGAAAAGTAAAATATTCCCAGCACAGCTTGTTTATTTATATATCAAGACACGCATAACAATCTTGCTTCTTAATTCGTTAAAACACAATTCAAGAATAACAATTGCTAAATTCGTTAAACATAACGTTCGTGTAACAACAATGCCCTGATAAAACTGAATTAAATTAAATTCACTTAGAATGTTTCAAATTATAAAATTCAACAACAATCACTCTTTCCTATTCTCACAATTCACTCTTTCGTATTCTCACAATAAAGACTAAAATTTGTTACGAATTTTTTTTGAAAACTTTTCTTCAAAAGAAGTACTTTTTGTGATGGCAAAATCTTTTGTAATTTTTATTTAATACTTATTTAAAATATTGTCTTGTAAGGTAGAGTTGTTAGTAGCGTTTAAAATAAAATGCAAATCAAAATTCTTGTTAACTTTTTATTATAACATCATTTTCATTGTACAGGAAAATTATTTAGTATGATTTGAATTGCAGTATCAGTATTTTGTATTAGTTATCTCTAGACACAATAATTTATATCAGTCGAATTTCATCTGAGCAATGCTTGTATCACTTGTCTGGAAAGCCATCACTGTTCAGTAGTTTGTATCACGTCTGTTATTACAATATTTTTTTATAATTTGGAAAATATTCTAGTCTGTATGTCTTACTTATGCACAAACAAAAAGTTCATTCTTAGTACAAAACATTTGTTTTATTCCTATACGAACACCAGCCCTTGTGTATATTCAAAGTTAAAATGAGTGAAAATTTTTGTTAGTACAAGTCCATGGGTGAAGTGTATCTGCACCCATAAGATGAACCGGATATCGTCTTTACATTCGGAATCTGTCATCATCTTCTTGTAAGTCGTAAGAAATTTATCGAGCACATCAATAGATTCACTATGGGATTCAACAAATTTCAGATATATTTTTTCGCAAACCAATGGAGTTCTCATTACGTCCACCATACGAAGTAGAGAAATTTCCTTGCTTAAGTCTAGACACTCATGGTCTGAGTCAAACGGAATATCATGAAAACACTCATCACAAATTATACTGAAACTAGTTTTCCAACTTTCAAGACTTGCCAGCACACACTCGACAGCGAACAATGCAAAAGCACACTCACAGCTGGCCATTGTTTCCTAGTTCACCTGGAGCAAACTAACTCACAATCGAATCATGTCGGCAATTTATACATTTCGTCAAGCAGTAAAATTATGTTTAATTCAAATGACGCCATTACCTCAGTATGGCAGTGTTTATTTGCTTGGTCCTTATTACAACTCTACAAAATGTTTAATGGAAATGCTATTTTATTCATAGGTTCTACTGGCTATGCAAACCAGCACGATTCAAGTGTATTATAGGTGGCCTAGATTTGCAAGAGTTTTGCATTTGATATCTTACCTTACATTATCATGCATCAGCATCGTCTCTCAATATGCTACATCAAATGCAATACACCTTAAACAGTTCGTATCCTCTGAAGTATACACGCTAGCAGTGCTAGTAATCAAGTCGCGGTCTTTGGAGATGTAGTCTAAGAATTTGTATATACGACTACAACAGACAGTAAAGAAACTAGGTTACATCATTTATTAAAATAATCGCTGGTTGGCAACACTTAAGAGTTTTGCATAAGTTGGAAACCCGTGTTTTCGTTCATGAATTTCTATATTATTCCTAGTTGTGATATTTTATTAAATTATTCTAAGAAATTATTCTATTCTAAGACAATTATTCTGATATTTTATTAAATTTTATTAAATTGTTCTAAAGTTCCTGTCCCTTATGTTCCCATCATGTGTATTTAAGAGGCATTTTTACCTGCATTAATTTTTATTTGGTATTACCGAAATAGAGTATTTTACTTATAACAGAACATTATTGTACGCCGTTTTCGTCATTTGACAGGTCAAAAAAGAACATTCCAAGCATGTCTATGCCAGTCATTGCTTGAAAATAAGTTGCAAACTATCAAGTATTCTTTGTCTACAATTTTATAATTAATTCTTTCCGAATTCGTATATATTCTATTCTTGTAAAAAAATCAAGAGAGACTAGGCAACTAACATCAATTCGAACATAAGTTTATAAATACTTTAAGAACAAATTTTCAACAATATAGAGTGAATCGATCCTTGTGCAAGTATTCAAGGCTGTTAAGTAGCAAGTAGGAATACGTGCATAGAATCGAGACATTCTAAATTCTACAAAACAATCCAAGAAATTATTTATAAATTGATAGATTCAATATTTTAGAAACAGTTTTTGCCTATTATTTTAAATTTTAGTACTTTCGGTTATTTTACAAGTTTCAATTCGACTTCAATTTTAACAATATTACGTCATTTAAAAACATCTACATTTCGATATGAATTATTGGAACAAATACTTCTAATTTTAAGCATATTTAAATACACGATGAAAAACATTGAATGCAAAACAAACCCTCCCTCGTTTCTTTTGTACTAGGTTACTAAATTTTCAATATAGGAATAATATAGGAACAGATCCCTTTCACCGATATAATTTAAAATATGAAATGATGATACGTTTCAGAAATAATATACGAGATACAGATCTCTACAGGACAGATTTACATAGCAGAGACAGAACACATAATTTTATAAATGCGACAATTTTGGTGAAATTGTTTTAATGAATATGGAAATGAAGATATAATTTTACGAAGATAATTTCGAACCAGCAAATAATGCTCAATTTCAATAAATTTAGGAACTACGTCCTTTTAAAATTCGTATTAGTTGAGGATGTGTGAGCAGTTTTAACATGTTACGCTAGTCTGCTTCTAATATAGATCTATCAGTGGTTTACATGCAGGCGTCAGTTTCGTACCGGTGAGACCAAGGTTTAGTTCATTTGTACGATACTTTCACAGTTGTTTGTATTTGAATTTTAATTTAGCCATTATTGGTATTTGACCATTATTTTGGCGTGTAGCGTTATTTATTTCACGACGAGCGACGATTCCGGCATGTACAAGAAATATTGTATTTTATGTTATATTCGACGATAATAGCGGGACTGTCGATGATTATATATATATATTGATTTTATGATGATGATATTTATGATATGGTTTTGAAAAGTCCTGCACCGACGATTATTTACGAATTTTATATAATATTGATATTTGCAGCTAGCTAGTACATATATTTGATTAATTGATTTATGAATTTTACAACGAGCGATTTATATAAATATTATTGTTTGAATTATGTTACAGAAAACTATATATTTTAAGAGATAATAAAGATGAAAGGTATCTTGTAACGAAATGATGTCCTTTGCAGTGATATCTACGTCCCCTTAAATTATTTAGGCCCTGTTGTCCATCAAATGAAATCCAGTTAAATAATTCAAGATATATTGGTAAAATATGTACATAATAATTTAAAAATTTAAATTTAATTTTAGACATTGACCACCAATAAAAGACTGCAAACATTTCATTGAGCGCAAATCTGGATTTTAGGCCACCAATAGTCGGTCATTATGGTTCGAAAATAGACAAATTATAAAAAACATACACGCATTTTATGGCAATATTGTTAAACAAGATGCTCAACTTTCTTCAAAACTAATGTACATATGCTTCATGTATATAATGCGATTTCATTTTCACCTCCATCTTTCTTTCCGTCTTATATCTCAAATTCTTATTTTTAACAAATAGAGAAAATTGCCTCATATTTTAACATCCAATATTTTGACCACCTATTGTCTGATTCTTCCAAAATAAAAATAATTTGACCACTTTTGTAATTTTTCATAATAATTGTAAAAAGTAAAACTTCGAATTTTAAGACCATTATCCCTCCCGTAATAATTTTGTAGTCCCTATTTAAAAAAAAAATACTACAACGGAAGCTATAGTCTTTATTAACAACATATTTCAGTACTACAGTTCCAATTTTGTAAAACCGTGTTACGATTCTTAAAATTTGTCTATCAAGTTAACTAGTCATAACGGTTTAGTGGTGTTTCTTTCAGTCTTTCATCCTTTACGCTATAACATATTAATTATTCTTTCTTCCCCTTTCCAGGACTCCTTTTACAAGTCCTGTTGATACATCACATGTGCGCTGGCCTCTTACTTTCGCCTCTTACTGTTATCTGTATACATTTTATTACTCCTTCCATCAAGTAAATAAATTCGATATAGCTAGTTTACGATTAATTTATAGTTGCGCATTTTAAAGAATTTAGACCGATATAACGGCATAGACATATTTTTCCATACTTAAATTTCTCTAAAAATAATTGGCATAATAATAATAATAATAAAGTTCATAATGCATCTGCACTTCTTGTAATTCTTACGATATTTGATTTCCATGTTCATTTGAAAATATGTAGATAATCTTTAATTATTAGTTAAAGGCAGATAGTAGCCATGTCCTTTTGTTAAGTGACACACCCACCATCATATTGCTGTAGATAATATTGTATCATCTTGAACCTTCGTCTAAAATTATTTTGATGGATAATAAACATTATTAGGTAGAGTACATCTATGGACGTAACATAGAGCAAAGCGAACAGTGTATCATGAAATGGAAATAAAATACTAGATTTTCTGAATTTACCTCCAAAGTAACTTTAAGACACATTATGGTTCCCCCATTAATGTAAAAATCTACGTGTATAGTAAAAATATACTGGTAGAATTTGCACTTCAATTTAGTTTCATACTCTTATATACTTCAATTTCGAAAGCTTCTATTTTATAAATTTATGACAGTGCACAATTTCTATTTATCTCCATCGATAGTTCCTCACTATTAGTAGTTGTGGAAACACATCTCATCCAACCAACATAATTTTCGGATAATGGATCGTACGAAATGTTAACTAGCAGATACAAAAATGCCTGTGATTCAAATCATGTAGTACCCCAGTAACATTTCGCAGATTACGTTTAAATGTTTTAATAAATGTTTATTGCGGTTTCTTTTGTGGTCTTTTAGGATTTCGCAATAGCAATGAAACTCATTTGAGACAGTCTCCAAAAATAACTTTATGGTTCGATTCCCCTATAATTTCCTTATGTGATCTTTGAAATTTTTCTAATATTTAGTATATCAATGCCCTTCACTAGAATTTCATAATTGTGAGAGTTAGATTTTCAGAATTACGTCTTGATTATTACCCGTTTATTTCGAATACAATTGTAAACAACATATTTTAATAACTTTGTAGAAACATCTTAATAATTCTTCGAGTTTAGCTTTTAAAACACGTTTCCCTATAAATGGTTCCCCTTTAAATGAACAGTAAAACCCCTTTCCCTTTTGAAACATTTAAAATGTCTTTGATAATTTCGAAGCATTATGACAAATTTCTAATATATTTTTTCTTAGTAATTGATTTGATTATATAATGACACATGTAGCATATTTGATTGTCCCCATTATTTATATTGATTCCAATATTTTACGACGATTATTGACAACAAGATATATTGATATGAATAAATGAATTACAGTATTTTGATGATAATATTTCACGATTTTGAGTTACCCGAATATGACGAAATAAATGGAATATCCACCTATATTTTGGTTATTTCCAAGTTCACGATTGAGATATACAGATTATTCTGACTTTGAATCACTTATATAACTTTATATATTTGAGTATAATAACGATAATTACAAGAAGCTAAAAGTCCAAGTTGTCTGAATATGTAGTATAGAAATGCGATTACTACAGCTTTATCCTTAATTTTAGGCAACCATGCATACAACGTCTTTATAGAAATTACGCCCACTTATAAGCATTTAAATTCACTTACCTTAAATATACACCGACAAAATAACTCGATCGCAGTGATACGGGTTGATCAAAAAGTTCTTATCACGTGTCTCACGTATACTAGCAACACGTCTCTTCCATTTGGACCAAAATACGGCCCCTATCACTTCAAATTCATACCTACTAATAGCTCTTCTAGACCAATCTTTTAGCCAATTTTTAACTATTTCAAAATTCCGTTCCCCAAAAATTAGGAAACATTCTTTAACTCTGAAATCACTAAACACATCGTCTTTGATTAATTTAAGAATTTTCGGAATATCCGACACTCATAAACGCAATTCAAAACCATTTACGGCCACCACAATACTTCTACTGCCTTCAGTGAACGGCAACTGAGATTTGTTCAACAAAAAAGTACACTTCTTTTTTTTCTTATTATGTAGCGGACACGGTTTTATATTTATTAGCGTCACTTTATACCTTACTTTGAACATTGTAAGCCGTAACATTTTTTCTTTGAAAGACACGCTTCATCTAAAATCACTCCTTTCCTAAATCACTTTTACATATATTCTGTGCAGACATCTAGTTTGTTGTTTGACTTAAGCCACGCCTTTCACTACGTGCGTAGCGGTCTTTTCAAAATCTTTCATTCATAAAGTAATACTTTCTTTCCTCTCCTTTCATACATAGTTGAAACATTACTCTTAGACTCAATTTATTTAGAGATGAAACGTTCGTATGAAACATCTTTCTCTTATCTTTTCAAAGACAACCTCTGCTTCTCTCCCCCTTCCTTCTTTACTCGACCCTCTCTACAGATTGAGGGAGGCTCTTTTTCGTCTTATACTCTCGTCTTGTTTACACTTCTTTCCCTTTTAAAAGAGAATTGAACATATGTTCTTACGTCCTATCATTGGCACAAGTCATGCAGATTGCTATTTTAGTATATGCCACGCGAACACACGACTATAACAACATACGAGATAATTTCAGCTAAAACTTTCTTCTTCTTTTAGATACTATTACACAAATTAGTATTTGTTCTAAAATTATCAACGAATAAATTATTATTACTTTAATTGCCATTTAACAATTTTCTCTTTCCTTTTTCGTTATTCTATCAAACATTCAGCGTTATTATATTGACATTGCGCCGTAAAGAACTTATTTTTTTTTGTCGAAATATATCCCGTAATTACATGCTTGCAAAATTTTATATAGCTTAACGATTCATCTCATTCGATAATTACATTACGCGATTCCATTGATTATATTTGCTTGAGTACAATTTTGCCTACGAACATAACATCAGTACTTCGGATAACGTTAACGACACCAATTTTGTTCCCTATAAATCTTCTTAACGATTATATGTGACAAAAGACATTTAAGTTAATAATTATTGACATATCCTTATTAACTTTATAAAAAGCAAATTTTACAGATTTAATCCAAATCACAGCCATTTTATAAAAGTTGTGTTTTATTGATATGTAAAATTACCCAAGATAAACTTACTATTGTTAGTACAATTTACTTTTATTCATATTTAATCTATATTTAGCAATTAATTTGTTTCATTTATTTTTACGTAGTTTCATATGCAAGATTTTACTAGATCTACATACCAACCTTAGAGATAGCAAGAAAAATGCTTTTAGTCCTTTGTTTTAGTATTATTAAATTTTAGTCATTTAATTTGTTTTGATTTCATAGATTTCTACACGTTTATATTTTAATCCATTTTATTTTTCAAGTATTTTAGAGTTTATTACTTATTTTACTATTCATTCATTTACCCACCTTATATATATTACACATACAAACAAACTTCAACTAGTTCAAGATGCACTTCCAAAGGAAAATTAGTGAATAGTTTTCACAAACTATATAAAGAACAAAGTTTCTACTATAGGTGTTAATTTTGGCCTGAACTCCACTCCAACTCCCCTCCAGCTCTGACCTGCCCCTCCACTCCACATCACAATCCAGCATGGAGTTCGCCATCCACCTCCACTCCATATCACCCTCCAGCATGGAGTTCGCCATCCACCTCCACTCCACATCACCCTCCAGCACGGAGATCACTACTACTTAAACTCAACCCCAAATCCAGCTCTGATGTGGTCCTCCACATCACCCTCAAGGTTGGAGGGTGATGGGGAATTATGTTGAGGGGTGACCTCCGGAAGGATGGACACATTTCCGCCCCCAACAAGTTCTGGATATATTTTGAATAAAGAAACACACAGCTTGCACACAAGGCTGATTATACTTTGATAACACAAAACGAAACTAGCAGCGTAACAGTTTCGGAAGTATAAATAATTGCCTATGTTATATAGTGGAGCATGAAGAAGGGGAAGGTATACTTTCGAAACTGTTGCGCTTTAGTTTCTTTTTTTGTTATTACCGTATATTTAAACTTGTCAAAAAACTTGTTTTCCTTTATTAAAAGAGTTTCATAAAAGATTTGTCTAGTCACCCAGCCATATCTACTGGACTGATTTTTTTATTAATTAAAATATCTTGGTATTTAGTACTGATGCTTAGCTTTGTTATCAAACATTCGCATCCTCCTTTCCAGTAGTGGAATGGAGGTAGTAGTGGTGTTTAAGATTCTCCCAGCCCACCCCACCAAAATTTGAACACCTGTGCCCCATTAATTTGAATTTTGGCACATTTCCCGGAAGTCGTGACCCCCAGGGGTCACCTGGGGTTACTCCCATGCCCCCAGCCCTGTTCTTAAGCCGAATTCACATTGGGCAAGAAGACGATGGCAATATTCCCTCCCCCTCTGAGAATGACATTCGATCTCTCTTGCCACGAGTGTTCCCATGTAACAACAAAATCCAAGCATATCTTGCCAATGGGTCATTAACAGGGTTCTGCAGTGGTCAAGACATTACACCATCTGGCTGAAAGTCTCGGAACTACTTCAGAATTCTTTTCACTTCACGTTTGTTCTGAGGAAGACTAGACCATTTTCTTATGTTTAGAGATCAGAGAGGCAAAGCTATGGCATCTTGGGGATGACTTCCGAGTACTGAAGATAGCGGTCAAGGCCTTAGCTTAGTTCACGTAACACTCCTGCCCAGTAGCGCAACCACGGGGGAGGCAGGGGGGAATTTCCCCCCAACTGGTCAGACATCAGTTTTGCGGGGCGCAAGAGTGGGCAAACATAGGCTACATGTTACTTCTGAGCCTCAACATTTAACGCTAAAACAGCTTTGAATCTTCGTTATACATGTTTTCATTCATGGTAAACAATTGTTTTAGTAATTATATATAGTTGGGAGCGTTTGAAAAAAGTCTTTTTTCAACCAATGTTTATTTCCGTCTCATTTTTTCATAAGTCAAGAGTGCGGTTTCCTTAATTCCTCATAGCATTGTTAAGCACAAAGAAGTCAAAGGAAAAAATAGTTTACTGTTCAAAAAAAAAAAGAATATACATATATATTTTTAAAATGTTTTATTATTCTCACCAATACAGAGACGAAAAACGGAAATAGCTCAATCGTTCACATTTAATCCAGTAGAGCAAACTTATTTTGATTGTAGCGCATAAACTTCTGCCAATCTGCCTGGAACAGTGGGTAAGTAGTTAACTGGCTGGGAATATGTTCAGTCCTCATTCAAGTTCTCAACATTTCCTATTTGAGTGAGTTTAGTTGGGTAACGTCCATAAGTCCTAAATTTCAGAAGTCCTAAATTGCAGAAGTCCTAAAAAAACTTTCACAAGTCCTAAACTTTAGGACTTGTGCAATTTAGGACTTCTGCAATTTAGGACTCCTGCAATTTAGGACTTCTGCAATTTAGGACTCCTGCAAATTAGGACTTCTGTAAACTCCAGTGAACTGGCTTCTTGTCTTTTAGGACTTCTGCAATTTAGGACTTCTGAAATTTAGGACTTCTGGAATTTAGGACTTCTGGAATTTAGGAATTCTGCAATTTAGGAATTGTGCAATTTAGGACTTGTGCAATTTAGGACTTCTGGAATTTAGGACTTGTGCAAGTTTCGTCCCTTTGCTTTAGTTCTAAAAATCGCCACAAACAAGAGAACCACCACCACTTCTGTAAACCAAACGTTACAAATACAGTGGATATTTCGTCCGCCATATTGAAGTGATATTGATAAGCTTGAGAAAACTCGTTTAGATTATCCATAAATCCCAATTTTTTCTTTTCGACAAAAAGTGATTGCTTGTGAAAAGAACACTACATTATTTTGAATTGTCTCATCGTACAAATATTATTGACTGCTTTACATTATGGAAGTGAGATTTCAACATGCAAGTGTTCATTTTAATAATAATAATAATAATAATACATTAGATAATTATAATCAATTTCACACATTAAAAAACTTTTTTCACTTGAAGTGATCTATGACTGGATGTTTTGGCCACTTCGAACTATTTCTAGAAAGTCAATCCCGTTCTATGCTAGCTGTTAATAGTCAGTCAAAACTTCATCAGAAATAAAATTCTCAAGAGTTATTTGGATTTTTCCATAGTTAGTTCTCACAGAAAGCCTTACGGAAATATTTGACAAATTCGTTATGTGATTTGTATCTTAATGAGAAGCTCCCCAATTGTCCTCACGATTCTGGGTCAACACCGAAATTTTTGAGAGCCCATACCGGAAATCGAACCAGGAACCACGTGCACCGTAGACACGAGCGCTAACCACTCGGATAAGCGGTATTATTATTATTATTATTATTATTATTATTATTAGCGAGGTTATATAGAGACAGAACCTACAGCGTAAAATGGGACCCAAACAACTACTCGGCTTTTATCCGAGGCTTTAGGCTCTCAGCATTTAATGTCCGGCCTGTTATGGAGAGTTTCTTTACCAGTTAGTGTTTTTCCATTATTATTATTATTATTTGCTTCAAAAACGTCCAAGTTGAAATGTATGCTGATTCTAAACTGCTGGGAATTCTTGTTGAAACAATGAGCAATTTTGCTAAGTTATCCATCCTCTAAGACCCCCAAGTCTAAAATCCAGTCGGGATTGCATTCCCTACTTTGGTGACTACCTGGGACAATGTCTTTCCAAGATATCTCCACGCCCATATTATTATTATTATTATTATTATTATTATTAATAATAATAATAATAATAATAATAATAATAATAATAATGTGTCTTTCCGAGATTTAGCAACCAGTCTTGTAGTAACGGATTGGTGTAGGCCTTGACCACACAGTTTTTGCTCATCAACACAAAAGCTATTTTGAGGTAGGAGTTATACCACTAAATTTATTTACTACCTGCTAGCTATAGAGCCAGGATACGTGCTTGACTACAATTGATTCTTATATTCCATTAGATCCATCAATTTCGCTATTTCACGACCTACAAATTAGGAACAAGAGTGAACAGCTCCATTCAAAACATGTTCAGGAGCATATAAACTGGTACCGCCTAATATTATATTTTTGTGGTAATTCAAACTATTCATTCTCAGTCAAATGATTTAATTCTTGCAATGGGGTTTGAAGCCCAGAACCTCGGAGCCATCTCAGTTCGCAGATACAGTTTGGGGTTCTTATTATTTTGTGATTATTAGGGATCGAAACCCGAAGCCCTGGAATTCAATAGGCACTTCCTTTAACTTGTGCGTAGGGGCCAGAAAGCCTAATATTTGGGTTGATATGTGTGGTATATTCAGTGGGAGCCATTTATGTAGCTTTTCAAGCTGAAAAGCGCTCCAGGTTTCACGAGTAGTTCTTAACACCTAGTAGCAAGTAGCTGCTAGCTTTTATATGTTATTATTTAGGTTTAGATGCTTCCAGGCACTTTATTTTGGATTCCGAAGTGTAGCGTTTGTTCACCTGTCTGTCAAAAAGGTAGAATATTTACGAATGCACTTTAAATATCACAAGTGTATAGTAAACAAATATGACGTCGAGCCCAATGATAAGCAAAACAATGTATTGAAATAAGAAAATAAAACTCATTTTCATAGAAGCAGGTGCGCCATGTTTATAATCTAAACCGAATACAACTATCGGGGACATATAAGCAGTAGCAAAACTGTTCAAGAAACCCACAATCACCAAAAACATTGGTGGAATCAGATAGGCCTTATAGAAATGATTAGTAAGTCAGTACATATGAGGGGTGTACACTTATTATCAAAGATCCAGAAACACACTTTCTGGCACGGCTGCGCTGAAATAGAACAAACATTTACCCATTAAAACAACAATCTAGTGCCAAAGATTTTTTTTAGTAAAGATTATACAACAAGCCAAATAAGGTGGGGTATTACCCAACGAGAACTACCATACCACACTGGCCTATTGTGATAACCAAAACATGCTTTCATGTTATTTATGTCCGACAAACTAGACCAGGCCAGCAAGGTACACAAATACTATCGGATATCCGTAGAAAACAAACATCTTAAAAAGCTGTTACAGATCAAACTGCTCTTAATAGACAAACTTTTGGCCAAAAATGACCTAGAGATACAGAAGTGGCTATCACGATCATCGTATGCACGTAGTCACAAGTTCATACCCCGTAATGGTCAATCACATGTAGTGGTTCAGAATCCAACTAACCTAAACAACTGTAGGGCCGGTCCATCCAAGCCCATCAGACTGTTGAAGATGTCAACAGCGACTACTATTAGAAAAATCATTTATAACAACCCAACAATAAATAAAGTACAAACTGTGTATACATACACAACAATAGCAACGG